>RJWM01028722.1:0-25268 GCA_004363535.1 Dasyprocta punctata
GGCTAAAGTTCCTTAAATGTTTCTTTGTGCAGACTGGTTAGAGAAGTCCTGCCCTAGGAAACTAGAATGTTAGCCTGGCATAATGGCACATGACTATAATCCCAGCACTTTCTGAGGCTGCAGCAGAATTGCAAGCTCTAATCCTACCTGGGCAACTCACCAAGACCTTGTCTTGAAATTAAAAAAAAAAAAAAAAAAAAAAAAAAAATTTTAAAGGAGTCCAGAGATGTAGCTCAGTATAAAGGTTTTGGGTTCAATTCCTAGTATCACCAAAAATAAAAAAAGAAAAAGAAAAGTCCGAGTGTTTACCAGACTAAACTGCATCTGAATCACATCATATAGCTCAGAGCTGTTTGAATGCAATTCTCACCTGGTAGGTTTGCAGTGGGGCCCAAGAGCCTGCATTTCTAACAAGCTGGCCCATGAACTATATCCTGAGTAGGAAGGTCCAAGGCTATTAGAAAAATACCAATTCCTGGTCTAGTTGGAGATTTTGACTGAATTAGTTCACAGTTGAATAAGCACCCTACAATGTTTCTGACCCCCAGCTGGATTTGAAAATTACTGGAATACATGAACGTCTAAACTACATCGATCAAAATCTAAACTAACGCTGTTCTGTCTTGGTACAACCTTGGGAGATTCCCTTCCCTCTGTAGGTCTCATCTTCCTCGTCAATAAAAGATTGAAGAACTTAGATTTTTTTTCCCCCGTGTTCCAGAGATTGAAACCAGGGCCTTCACACTGAATTATAACCCAACTCTTTTGTTTTTTTGTTTGTTTGTTTGTTTGTTTGTGGCACCAGGGATCAAACACTCACAACCTCAAGCAAGTCAGACAGGCACTTAAGCCACCGAGCCAAACTCCCAGCCCTAGTGTTTTGAGGCAGGGTCGCACTATGCAGTTCAGGCCAGCCTTGCGCTCGCGTTGCAGCCCAAGCCGTCCTCAGCCCAAGCCGTCCTCAAACGCACAATGCTCCTCCTACCTCAGCCTCCCGATTGCTAGGTTTAAAGGCATGCTCCACCACGCCCGTTTCCAACCCTTTTTATTTTTAGCTTTGAATCAGGGTCTCCCTAAGTCTCCAAATTGCCTTTTTTTTTTTTTTAAGCTCCTTCAAGCACTCACATTCAATTAAATTCCTTCCTTTGGCCTCCAGGATAGTTCACCGCTAAAGCCAGCCTTTGTCTGAAAACTACAATCCCCACAATTCACTCCGCCCTCTCGTGGAGTCACGTGGCAGGGTCAATTGTGTTCTCCACAATCCTTTGTGACAGCTCAAGATGGCGGCCCCCAGTGGCACCATGAGCGATTCAGAGAGCAGCGGCAGTAGCGATGCGGAGGAGCTGGCGCGGTGCCGCGAAGCGGCTATGCCGGCCTGGGGCTTGGAGCAGCCCCCGCGGGGAGCGGAGAAACCAAGAGCGGGTAGGGAGTTGTATCCCGGGAGGCTGCCCAAAAGGCATGGGTTCTTCCTAGGGGACCTAGAGGATGGACGGGGAGGAGGGGGTCACTAGGATTTGACTTCCTTCTGCGAGAGAGCCCCGGGAGCTGCAAGGGAATCAGAGTCAAAGCGAGGGCGAATGTAGCAGAGATGGTTGGTTATGCCAGGGAAGGAAACTGAGGCACCTCAATGTCTCTTTACTCCACTTTCTTGGGGTCATCCACACTGCCGCACGCTAGGAAGGCCACTACCCTTCTGAAAAAATGGCGATAGCCTCCCCTCCCCACCCCGTATTGTCGCATCCAGCCTGACCTCGCCTCTGACACATTCCCCCTTTCTGAGCCGACAGCTGTGTGCAGTGTGTCGCTGGCCTTGATTCCCTAGTGTCTTGGGGATAGCTCTGAAGCCCTTCAACAATAAGGGTGTCTAATCATGGTTGGTATCCGGCGGTTCCTTGAGTTTGGAATGGAAAAAGATACTACGTCTTTACTTTCATTAATCCCTAACAGAAATTTAGCATCTCTCCATCGTGCGTATGAGTAACAAGCCACAGTTGTTTTGACAGTGCTTGTTGCTTTATTCCAACAGAAGTTACCAGATTTTGATCTCATTACAGTCTTGCAGATATATCAAAATATTCTATTCACAATAAAATATTAGGAACTCATTTACAGTCATCTATACTTTATAATTATAGTGATTTTTAGACACATTACTAGATTTTGTTTAATAAAGATCTTCACTGCTTAAAGAAACATATTATTAACATCATAAGTTTACTATTATATAACTAAATTTCAGTATTATTGGAGTTTTGTAATCCTATATGCTGTACTTCATGCATACTTAAAACATTGTTTTAAGAAGGGATCTAGGCTTCCCCCACTGCTGTAGGAGGCCATGGCAAAGCAAAGTTAAGAACACCTACATTTGTTTAGAGACTTATAAGCCCTTTTGTGACCCACTTCCTGTCTGCCTTTCCCTTCTTACACTCCTGCCATGCTCCACTTCCGGAAGGTAGGCTCCAAGTCATACTCTCCCCTCTCATCTCAGAGCACCAGACGTACAGTTCTCTCTGCAGGCTCTATATGCAGATCTGCCTCTCTGTCTCCATCTCCACCACTCACCTGCTGTAAGAACTTGGGCAAAGTATTTACAGTTCATTATACCTAAATTTCCTCATCTGTACAGTGAGAATAATGGTAACACCCACCCCACAAGGTTGACAAGTAATTCAAATAATCCATCTCCAGTGCTTGGCACATATTAAAGCCCAATAAATGGCAGCAAATATGTGTTTGGTCACTGTATGGACTGCTTTCCCCCTCCTTCCTAACTCTTGCTTTTGGACACAGTACCATTTGCTGAGGTAGCACCTCTTTGGAAAACTTCTCAATCTTCCCAGCCTGGGTTACTTGCTTTCTCTGTGTACCCCCACCATACTTTGTGTGGCTGCCTTCCTAGATAGCACTTTCCTTTCTTCCTTCAGTTTGCCCCTTTCCTTGTTTTATCTTTTGTTTCTGTTTTGTTTTTGTTTTTGTTTTTGTTTTTGTTTTGTCCCTGCATCCCTAGCACCACAATACTTGCCCTACAGATATCTGTGTCAGGGTTGTGTGATGTGAACTTCATGAGGGCTAGTATCTGCTCTGTTCCTTCACCATGGTGTCTTTTTCAGGACCTAGCACAGTGCTCAAAAAATAATTCTTAAATGAATGAACTTGCCCAAAGGACACCTCATAGATGAGTGAAAGGTCTGAGATTCCAGCAGAGCCCCAGTCCGCTTCCTTCTCCTTTGACACAGTGGATTCCTATGTGACAGTGCTAAGAGGGTTCAATATGAAATGTTGGTCATAGACAAGTAACATAACTTTTGGAAACCTCAGCTTCCTTATCTGTAAAATGCCTGACTTTTCAGACCAAAACAAGCTTTAACCAGCATCTGAAGATATAAATATCTGAGAAGTAGCATCCGAGGTACCAGCTTTAGAACTCATTGGTTTTGTAGCATCTGTAAATCCCCTGCTGATCAGAGCAAGTGTAGCCACTGATAATAACTACTGTTATTTATTAAGCATTATTGTGTGCCTGGCAAGATGCTAGATGTTTGGACATTCTTGGGTGAGTCTAATAATAACACCACCACAATTTGAGTACCCTGTGCCCTTATTCTACACACTTTGTATTTGTTGTCTGTTTTAATCTTTCTGGCAATACCACAAAGAAAATATTATTGCCCCCATTTCACAGATGAACACAACTGATACTTATAAAAATGAAGTAACTTGGAAGAACCAGGGGTAAATTCAGGTTATCTGACTCCGAGTCATGGCCTTAATTGCTTTTATGTCATTCCCTGCCACAGACAAGTGTGTGTAATGGATCAAATTCCCACCCTTTGGTCCTCCTCAAAGCCCAAATCCTCCCCTTGGTGTATATGGGTGCCCTTGGTGATTTGTCTCTCACAAATTCTCTGTCTCTTCTGCCCCACCAGCTGACTAGGTGGGCTCTTTGCTAGTTCTCAAACACCAGACAGAAACTACCTCGGGGTCTTTACAGATATTCTTTCCTCCACCTAAAAGGCTCTCTCCCAGGTTTTCACTCGGCCTCCTCCCTCACCTCTCAAATTGCTGTTCAGCTGTTACCTTACCTTACGAGCCTCCCTGCCCACCCCTGCCTGCCTCGCTCTTCAGTTGTGTTTTTGTTTCCATACACTCCAATAAAATTCCAATTTTATATTTTGTTTATATGTGTTTGTCGTCCATCTCCACCATCTAGAACATAAGTTCTGTGAAGACAGGAATGCATGTCTAAGTTCAACAACTAGGATATGTGACTATTAATCGGCATTCGGTATTTGGTTCAATAAATGACCACTGGGCCAGGCATCCCCAGTGCTGTGGCTTTAAAAATGGCATCAGCACAAACAGCCACCTGCACTCTTCTCCCACAGCACTTAGCACACAGCCAGGCACATAGTAGGTGCTCACTTACACTTAGACTCACCAGTTCAGTGTAATGTTAATGGGGGGTCCTAGTAACCAACCTTGTGGAATTAGCTCTTGGATGTCGGCCGAGGTGTTTTACATCTCCTTCCCTCTCTTCTGCAAAATGTTGATAATGGTCACCTCTCTAATGGGATTTTGGGGGAAGATTCTGTGAATTGCGCATGTAAACTACTTAAAATAGTGCCTGGTACACAGTAGGTTTTGTCACTGTTAAAACTGTCATTCCCTTTATAAATGCTTCAATTTTCATTTTCCCCCAGATGCTGCAAATAACCGGTTGCCAACCTCCCAGCCAAGCCTCAGGTACTGTGCAGTTTGGATAGCAGTTTCATTTACTCCTTGTGTTAGTCAGCTTTCCCGTTGCTGGGCCTAAGTACCTGATACCACATCTTAAAGGAAGGGAGGTTTATTGGGCTCCCGTTGCACATGATTGTTTGGCTCAGGACAGAGCAGCATGACTCAGGGTCATGGCGGAGGACAGCTGCTCAACTCATGGCAGCCAGGAAGCAGAGAGAGAAGGGAAGAGCTGGGGACAAGAATATACCCTTCCAGGTCACCTCCCCAGTAACCCACTTCCAACCAGGCCCCACCTAACAGCACATTTAACTATGAATTCATCAGTGGAGGAATCTGCTAATGCCTGTAGCGCCCGCATGATCCAAACACATGGGCAGCGTCTTAGATCATCATCAAGTATCGATGCCCTGTGGGTGCCAGATGGTAGGTTAGATTCCATAATGTGAGAGGACGAGACAAACATTGTCCCTCCCTCGTGGGACAGCTTCTGAGCTGCCTGGAAATGAGATCCTTTGTGTGTGTTGTAGGCACAAGGTGAATGAGCACGAACAAGATGGCAATGAGTTGCAAACCACCCCTGAGTTCCGAGCCCACGTAGCCAAGAAGCTGGGTGCACTGCTGGACAGGTAAGACAGTGTACCTTCTCTTGTCCTGTGCTCATTGACAGCAACAGCAATGGCGAATGCCGGGTGCGAGCTCGCATTATCTGAGCATCGTGTGGCTTCCATCACCTCAGTGCATCCATAAGCCACACAGCACAGAGGTCCTGCCGTGGTCCTTGCTCTCCAAGTGAGGAAACAGGCACTCAGCCAGGAGACCTGCTTGCTTGAAGTCACAGGGAGTATGGAGCGGAACTAGATCTCAAACCCAAGGTGTCCAGCTCCTTTGCCACTGTCTTGTCTCGCTAACCTGAGGATATGAGAGGAGCATGGAGAAGCAGGAGCTCATTCCCACAGCAAGAAGGCAAGGGAAGACAGAAGTCATGTGTCCTGGGTGCCAGGCACTGTGCCCATGTTTCCCAGCCCTTCTCTGAAGATCAAGTTGGCCCCTCCTAGAGCCAGCGCCAGGAGCGCTGCTGTTGTGGTCCACTAGGGCTACGTAACAAAATGCTGTCCACTACCAGCTTGCAAGCACCAGAATGTCTTTCTCACATTTTCAAGACTGAGAAGTCCAGTAGAGTTGGTGTCCAGTGAGGCCTTCTTCCTCCTCCGTAGAGGGCACCTTTTCACTGCATCCTCATGTGGAGAAAAGGCCGCGGTCGCCCTTGAGCTTTGTTTCAAAGGCACGAATCTCATTCCTGAGGTCTTCACCTGCATGACCTCGTCACCCCCAAAGGCTCCACCTCCTGACACCATCACCTTGGGAATTAGGGTTTCAACATAGGAATTTTAGGGGGATAGAAACATTCAGACCTTAGTACTAACCCAAGATGTGACTCTAGAAATAAAAAGGATCCGACAGCAGTGAAGTTTGAGAAACAGTTCAGTCTACTTGCCCTTAGAGATTGGGATTCCTAATGGTATATTCAAGACACCGAAAATTCCCGTGAGGAGGAGAACTGTGTAACTTTGTTTGGCCCAACACTTAGCAAACCCATTTGACCACAGTCCCTTTGCTTCACAGAAGACCAGTTGACATACGCGGGACACGTCTTAGGACACTGTGCTAGGGCCATTCCTGATTGACAAACCCCAGCAGGTTTTAAAAGAGGGATAAGGATTTGATGCCCTGGTCCCTCTATTTGAAGTAAATATCAGAAAGGACAAATAAGCCTTCCCAAAGCATGGACCAGTGTTCTTGTGAGACATGTCAGGCCAGAGCCCTGCCGTCTGGACCCCCATGACGTACCAGTCCCCAGTTCAAGGATATGGTGAAGGGCCATGTGCATTTCAGCAGTGGGACCCAGCTTTACCTCATGACTGCTTGGCTTCAGGGTGACCAAGGCCCGAGTGGCTTTGCAGTGAGCTGCCCACAGTATTTCCACGTTTCTCTGAAGGGACTTACATGATCCTCTAGTTGGACCCTTATGTTGGATCAGGTGTCTCAACACTGGTGACATTTTTTACCAGATAGTTCTTTGTCATAAGGGCTACTTCTAGCATCATATGATGTTTAGCAGCATCCCTGGCCTCCATGTACTCCAGCACCCAGGCCACCAGCTATGACAGCCAAAACCCCCTGCAGACATTGCCAGGTGTCCCTGAGGATCAGCATCGAACTGCTGTGTCAGGTCAGAGGCTGGTGCCTAATGGCACCACCCCCACTACTCCCCAGGGCTTTGGCGCTGGCTGGGGCCTGAGTGGAGAGAAGTGAGGAAAAGTGCATGCTGCCTGCTGGGTTTGCAGCATTCCGCGGCTGTGCTTCCTGGTCGCTGCACACCCCCAGAAAGACGCAGCTCATCTTTATGGGAGAGATTTCACCATGTTGCTTATCTTAATGACTTGTGGTGTCATCATAGCTCCCATTTACTGAGTACCTGCTTGTGGCCAAGCTCTGCCTTAGGTGCTTGAGATCCATTTTCTCAATTAATCCTGTAACAACTCCAAGAGACAGGGGCTGTTCTCATTCCTAGTGCACAGATGGGTAACAGAGACTCAGAGAAGTGAAGTCATTTGCCAAAGGGGACAACACTGCTAGTAAGTGACCCAGCCAGCATTCAAATCCCAGGACCCAGTTTGAATGAGATCAATGGATTGTATCAAATTCCATTTCCTTGGGCCAGGGATATAGCTCTGCAGCACAGTGCCTTACTGGCAAGCACAAGGTTGTAAGTTCAATCCCCTATACCAAAAAAGAAAAAAAAATTCATTTTCCTTGTTAAGCTATTGTACTACAGTTTTGATTGGTATTTGGAATCTCTGCATTATTTCTCACAATAAGTGCCAATCTACAATTATCTCAAATTCTTTAAACATAAAAGAAAAAATGACAGGCCTACCCTGTCCTAGAAGCTGATCTCTGAACCATTTCTCTAGACTGGTTAGATTTCCCCTTTCATGCTTACTAACAGGAAGCCCAGAGCAAAATGTAGGTTTCCCTAACAAGTGTATAGAAAGGATTTTCTGATGATACTTTCAGCTGTCTCTGTCCCTCCGCCGATATCTTTTGCCATACTATATGATTGAAACTTTCCGCACTTTCTGAAACAAAATGGGGTTTAAACAGATGATGCCCTGCAGTGTGAATCTCACATCCTGTCCACCGCCTCCTCTCCCCTTAGCTGCATCACCATCTCAGAAGTAGTGAAGGAGCCGAGAAAAGCTAAGATACAGGAAGTGGCCTCAAAGGACAATGGTGAGTAGTCACACTGTTCATAACACCCGGTGTTTATGAAGCATCTGCTGCATATCCGGGTGACGCAGCTTGGATATCCAGCCTTCCATTGGCACAGCCCACACTGGGAGGCAGGAAGGGCCATGATGCCCCAGTGACAGACAAGGGAAGTAGGGCTTTGGAGCACAGTCACCTGCCTGTGGAATTTCATCTATCCTGGGCTGGACCTCTTTGCACTCCACAGCCCCCTGTCCAAGTTTGGCCTCTTTGGAGGCTGCCCTAGGAAGGAGGCTCAGCTGCTGGCTTCCAGGAGCCCTGGTGTGGCAGCTGACACCCCCTAAGGAACCCCACCTCTGGCTCCATTGGGCATCAGGCAGGCCTATCCTCAGACGAGGCTCTGTTTGCCATCACACAACAGGGATGCTCCAGCCTGTGCCGCCAGACTGGGAGCTCCTGCGGGCAGAGGTGGCAGCCTCGAACCCGGGAGAGGAGGCCTGGCATCCGGCGGTGCTGACTGTGCCCCTGTGAATCCTAGGCTTCCGCCTCTTCTTCTCGTCCGTCCCCAGAGGTCCTGAAGAGGAAGCTGCTCCCCAGCCCCGCCGAAAGCGACAGCCTTCCAGCTCCAGGTAGGAGCTCACGCCCTCCCCGCCGTGCTCCCCTTTGCTCCCCTCTGTCTTGCCCTCTCCCCGCAATAGCCACACAGACTCCAGTCGAGTCCAGACCAAAGAAAAGAGCCTGTCAGGCTCAGCAGAGAAGTAGTGCACCTAGCAGGAGGGTATGGAGGGTCTTTGGGGAGTGGCTTTGGATCTTTACTGCTTTCTAAGCACCCGTCTTGGGCCAGACCCCTTCCATTATCATATTGGCTTCCTTGGACATCTCTGTGAGGCCTGGTAAGCACCCTATTTTATAGATGAAAATACGGAGGGTCCAGAGGTGAAGTCACTTAATGAGGTTACAGAGCTACTAAGCAGAGGAGCTTGTATTGGAACCTTGGTCTGCCTCGCTCCACAGCTTAGACCAAAGGAGGGCAACCAGAGGTAGTTCCAGGGCCCGTCCTGCACCCCGCTAACCCGACTGTCCTCCCCTTGCAGCAGCGAAGACAGCGCTGAGGAGTGGCAGCGGTGCCGGGAGGCAGCTGTGTCAGCCAACGACGTTCTCCAGGAGTCAGCTCTTCACAGCCCTGTCCAGGGGGAGAAGGAGGCCAAGAAGAAGAAAAAGAAACTAAAAAAGAAAGCTAAGAAGGTAGCCAGCATTGACCCGGCTGAAGCCACCACCCCAGCCAGTGCAGCAGCAGCCCAGAAACAAGAAAAGGAGTTGGGTGCAACCAATGGAGACCAAGTGTCACCTGGGACTAAAAAGAAGAAAAGGAAGAAGAAAGCGAAGAAGGCCAGCGGGGCTTCCTTATGCCTGCTGGCAAAGAGTACAGCCGCTGTGTCTGCAGACTGACCCTGCTTTGTGGGTACCGTGCGCCCTGGCTCCAAGGATGAGGCTGCCAAGAGGGACAAGCCATTTCCATACCTACCTCTCCAGGTTCAAACGCTTGGCTGGCAAGTCCAGACTCTGTCCCCTCTGTATTCCTGCTGAGGGCTATTTCAGAATATTCTAGCATATTCTATGGCCTCAGCTATTCGAGACTAATGGCAAAGTAAAGATGCCCCACCTCCCCAAGGCCGTCCATGGTGGGCAAGTAAATGGAGATCTTTCCTGCACATGGTGACACACACCTCTGATCCCAGCGTTTGGGAGGCTGAGGCAGGAGCACCACCGTGAGTTCAAGCCCAGCCTGGACTATATAATGAGACCTTGTCTCTAAACATACAGGAAGTGGGGAGTCCTTTCTCCCTCCCCAGCTGATTGTGAGAGACAGATCTTTAGGAAATGAGGGTAAGGGTCCCCAAAATGCCAAGGCCCAGACAAACATTTATACTTCTACCCCTAACTCACATAGAATTGGTAGAACATTTTCAGGAAAAAGAGGAGAGGATTTTTTTTCCCTTCCATTTTCCAGAATTTCCTTTCTCTGCGTTGTGATTTTTATGGGTACAACAATGTCTCTGAGCCAACTGTTGTCAAGGGGCCCAGAATTTGGATGCTGCCTCCTGTCAGTGCTGAATCTTAGAGACCTTATAAGTAAATGTCATGTGTGTGGGACCCTCCTGCCAGCACTCAAGATATGCACCATCACCCCACTTCAAGGTTCAGAAAGCAAGGCAGCCCTTGTGGATTAAGGGATCTCCTGCAGGATGCAGCGGATGCCCAAGGTGAAGGTGGAATTCTGGCTTCCTCACCTTGCCTTGGCCTCGCAGGGGCAGAAAAACAGGTGGAGCCAGGCATGGTGGTGCATGCCTGTGACCCCCACACACTGAGAGACTGAGGCAGGGGGATCACAAGTTGAAGCCCAGCCTGGGCCACTTAGTGCCTTGGCAAGACCCTGTCTCAAATTTTAAAAATTTTTAAAAGGGCTGGGGATGTAGTTCAGTGCAAAGGCCCTGGGTTCAATCCCTAGTACTATAAAAAGAAAAAAAAAAACAATTGTGCAAGAGTATGCCCTGAAGCCATCCCTCTCAGACCCCTGGCTCACCTCCTTGTCCCTCTGCCTGCCTGCCTGCCTGCCCTGCCCCCAGCTGGGTGACTCACAGACAAACAGAAAGTTTGTGTACATTTCTCTTTGACTTTACTAAAAGTTAAATAAATGTCCAGCCTCACCCGTAACTGGCTACAAGCTGCAGGGGGTACCACTGTCCCTGTACCCCTCCTTAGTCCCAGCTGCAGGCAGTCCACGGAGGCTCAGGTTCTCTGCACTGGGCCCAAGGCAATGAGGTCACACCTGTCCTGGGTTCACACGGCTGCTCTGTGCCTCCCAGTGTCACTGAGGACTCAGACAACTCAGGGTGGCATCAGTCCTGACCACATGGGAGACTTCTGTCTGCTGATCTCCCTGTTCTTCTCTGCCTCTGGATATCTCAGCTCTGCCCATTGCTCAGGCCCTGCTTCTCGCTGACCTCAGCGGTATCTCGTAGGCAAAGAAAGGGTCCGTAGGTCCTTGAGTGTAGAAGCTGCCGCTGTGGGACCTGGACATGGCATAAGTCATAGGGCACCCACAAGAGCAAGGACAGCTTCTTGGCCCTGAAGTGGTCTTACAGTAGAGGCAAGATACTAGGCTGGCATCAGAAGGCATGATGATCAGGGGAACAGATGTTCATGAAAATGTCCTGCAGGCTGAGGAGGGGTGGCTCAGGATGAGGGAGCCTGATTAGCTTGAACCTCTCCCCGCCACCCCCGCCAGGTGTGGGCATCGGAGCTCAAGGCCCTGGCACAGAGCAGCCACTGGGGAAGTACATATGCAGGTGGGTGGTACAGAGGGCCGAACGGGCACGCAGTCGCTGGCTGGAAGGAGCTAGGGCAGGGTGGAGTGGCCTGGTGGGTGCATCAGTGACAACATAACCACTCTGACCCAGGGCCTCTTGGAACTCAGCGAGTCACAGCTAGCCAAGCTTGTGTCGTGAGGGTTCTGACCGCCAGGGGTTCTTGTTTGGCCCCAGGTCTTCCCACAGGTCCAGACTGGTGATGCCAGAGTCAAAAGCTGCCCCCTTTGGTTCCAAGTAACAAGTCTGTTATCCCAAACAATGGAATAGTCCCTGCAGAGGCCTACCAGGAACAAGCTGTGCTGCCCAGCTCTCCGTGGTCCCCTCTTGTGCAACTCACAGCTCTCTGGTTGGGACACCTCTGACCTGTCCCCTTTTGATGTTGGCACAGCAAGGTGGGGACCAAGGCACAGGTTTCAAGGGAGGGCAACAGAAGCTTGGGAGGTCCGTGTACCCCCAGGCATCTGGTGGTTGCGGTTCTCACTCCCAAAGCAAGCAGTGCGGGCTCCAGCACTTAGGAGGCAGTTGCCATAGTTACTGGGACGAGGAAGCCATCTGCGTGGAGATGAAGGTCTCAATGACACTGTGGTTGGATGGCAGCAGGTGGCTGTGGCCGTTGGTGGAGTCGGAGCTCTGGTACAACACCAGGCTGCTGGAGGACACTGCAGAGGCAAATGAGGCTGCTGGCTGCTGTCCAAGACCCCAAGCCCACCCCAGATACCTGTCCCTAGGGGTGCTAGGGAAAAGAGCAGTGTGGCCTCCCCTCCTGAATCATCATGTTACTGGATCCCCAAAGCCAGACTCTACCCTCAGTTCCTAACAAGGGGAGTCTCCCAGCCAGGCTCTGGAGCCGCACAGTGAGTGACCTCAGAATCTTTTGGTGGAGACACTGGAGAAGCCCCGACCACATGGTGTGATGTTAGGTTGTGTGTTAACTCAGCTAGGCTGAATCAAACACTCATCTAGGTGTTGCTGGGAAGGTACTTTGTAGACATGGTTAAAACCTGATGGTCAACGGGCTTAACAGCCGTGACCCTTGATAACATGGGTGGGTCTCATCTACTCAGTCAAAGGCCGTAAGAGCAGAAACTGAAGTTTCCCAGAGAGGACAAGTCTTCAGTCTTGAGGCTCCTGCCTGAGTGTCCACCTGCAGCCACTGCCCCTGCACATGACAGATGCCACCCCCCACCACCGTGAGTCAGTTCTGTAACGGAAATCTCCCTCCAATAGTCTATTGGTTCTGTGTCTCAGGAGAACTCTGACTGATAGAAGTGATTAAGAAAACCAGCAGGCTTTGGGGTTGGACCTGGGTTCAAGTCCTGGGTCTGCCACCCAGTAGCTGTGGGAGATGGGACATGTCTGTCACCACCTTGAGTGTCCACTTTCTCATCTGTAAAATGGGGACAATAATGCAGAGCCCTCGGGGTAAAGCACAGAGCTGGTTGATGGAGTGCTCTCAGTAACTGACACTACAGCCATCTGGGTGGAAAGTGAGAAACTGAGGGGTAGCAACTTGCCCGAAGTCAGAGTTAGCAGCCTGACCCCACTCTTGTGAGGGTGCCCACTCTTGGCCATGACATTGTAGTTGCAAAGTGGAGGCCTCCAGGGCTGCTTGGGTAAGGACACAAGGGGGCAGAGCGGGACGGTGGGCCCAATTTCCAATTCCAGTTTCCCCGGAGAAGTTGGATTTATGTGCAAAAGCTTCTAGTTTTTAGATGTTGGCCACTAATTTAAAGACTATTAAACCAAACACATTGTGAGCCAGTTCTGGCCCAGTTTACTGCTCCTTATTCCCCTCTGCCGCCTCTTCGTTGTTACCTAGTCGCCTTCTCAGTCTAGTCCTGAGCTCTTCCTGTGAGTCTGGCCCCACATTCCTGTGGCTGCACATGTTTATTGCGCTTCCCTGGGCTGTGTTTAGGAGACCAGAAGTGCCCCCCCAAACTCCCCTCCATCCAGACTGGGGGACATCCAAAAGAGGGTGCTCACCCGTGGGGCTGGTGCTGAGCCGGTGGGAAGGCTGCAGATGCTGGATGCCCGCAGGGTCCTGGCTGGGGATGTGGATGGTGGTGGCCGGGGACGCTGGTGCATGAAGCCCCGACTCACTGGAGGCCTCGGTGTCTGAAGTAAAGACCTGGGGAGACACAGCAACCCCCTGAGCCCTTGGGGCATGAAGTGGGAGGCTCAGATAGGACTGGGAGGCCAGGCAGGCCCGGGCCTTACCTGCTTGGTGGGTGTGAGGCTGGCGAGGGCGCTCAGGTTGGTGGTGTCCGTGATGAGCATGGTCTGCTGAAGTAGCCCTGTGTGTGTGTACTGGGCCACGTCGGGCTTGTGGCTGTAGAGGGCTGTCGGAAGGAGGAAGAGGGGGAGGATGCAGGCATGGCACCCTGGGCCAACCTGGATGCCCCCCTTCAAGGCCAAGACTGGTGCCCTGGGGAAAGTGGGCACAGGGCCTATCGAATGCCCAGTGGAGCAGGAGTTGGGGACCCATGGCTGATGTCCAGAGCGAGGGGCTCCAGACAGAAGGACTAGATCCTCTCCCTCGATACAGGCGCTTGCTCCACTGGATGATGGTGGACAACCTAAAGAAGGGCAGGAACCAACTCCAACTCCTCCTGTCACCTGGTGACAGCAGGTATGAGAGGGAAGTGGAGGCTACTGTACTAAGTAAGCACAAGCACAAGGGCTACTGGACTAAGCACAGGCCCTGCAGTACTAAGTGCAGGAGCTGCTGTGGGGACACCTCAGAAGCAAGGGTAGATGGTCTGTTAGAGTGACCGAGGAGAGGGGTGCCTCTCCAGTACATAACCCAGTGTCTCGCCTGCAATTCCCCCACCCCAGGAAGCACACAGCACTCCACACACAGAGGAGTATTCTCACAGTGACTTGGAGAGAAGCATAACACCTATGTGCGCCTATCAGCCCTGCACTCTAGGAGACTGAAGCAGAATGATCACAAATTGGAACCCAGCCTGGGCAATTTACTCAACTTAGTGAGACCCTGTCTCAAAAAAACAAAACAAAAAATAGGCTGAAGATATAACTCAGTGAGAAAACCCTGGGTTCAAGTCCCAGTACCACTACACACACACACACACACACACACACACACTCAAGTATAACACCCATAGGCACACACGGAAACATGTATTCTCAGCTGTATACACACAAAGACATATACAGGCCCACAACCCTTTTTCCCAATCCTAAACTCCAAAACTGGCTGAACTCCAAAGATTTCTGTAAGGTTGGCCCCAGAGCTTGTTTGATGGCAAAACCCCACCTGAGTCAAGCATGAGGTTAGGTGAGTCTTTAGCCTGCTCCATGGAGCTCACGTCCTACTGTGGTGACAGTATGGTTTGGAGACCAGGGTGCTGCCCAGGCCCTGTGTGGGTTGCATGCGATGTACCGCATCTCCACCAAGCTAAGGCTTCCAGAGAAAGGGCTGAGGCCTGTGCCCCCACACGGGGACATGTACACACAACTGGGAACATCAGCCAGTGAACCCCTGGATGCCCACGCTGAAATGGGCCGGGTGTCCGCTCACACAGGCATGTGTGTGCACACAGAGTTGTGCAACAGTACGTGCCATGGAAATGTGTTGTGGCCCACAGACACTCTCTGTCGCAGAGGTACTGACACCTGTACCAGGTGCGTATGCATGACACCTGCTAGGCCGCCTCCTCCCACTGTGCCACCCACAGCCAGCCCCCGACCCGGGGAAAGGATGCTCACCGTGGGGGCTCTGCAGCTGGGCCATGGTGGCCATGAAGGGGCTCTGGGCTACGTGGCTCTGCACGGGTGGCATGAGAGGCTGCTGGTAAGAGGGGTGTAGCGACTGGGAGAACTGGACTGGCTGCAGGGTGGTCAGGCTGCTGCCCATGCTGTTGATGACGGGCACACTCTGGGCCTGAGTGGAGGCCAGGCCTGGGGTAGGAGGGGCAGGTGTCAGCCAAGCCCCCTCACCCCACTGTCTCCCTGACCCCTGCAGGTACCATCCCTCCTTCCCAGAGCCGAGGGGTTGGAGCAGAGGGGAGCACTGTGACCTGCCACCAATTTAAGTGCCCCTGGCATGTCACTCTGTGAGCCGTTAGTTCATTATGTGGGCCAGTAGGAGAGGAAGGCAGCGGTTAGATCAAAGCTTGTCGAACTGGGCTCCCTGAAGTTTTGGGGCTCCACAGCAATGCAAAGGTCCTGGATTTAGCTCTCCATTCCCTTCTATTTCTCTTTAATATTGAGCAATATCATACATTTGCATAATAGTCCCTGCAAATTAAGCTTTGCCAGGCTTAAGAAAAAAATCACAAAATACCTATCCCCTTTACTCTGTTCTATTCTTCCCACAGACTTTTGCAGACGTTCTGGATTGTGCTTATTGCCTGCCTCCCCAGTCAGCTCTCTGAGATGCTGGTCTGTTTGGTTCCCTCACATGTCACTGATGTAGGGCGCTGCCTGGCCCACAGTAGGCTCTCAAAAAATGTGTGTTGCATGAATGAGTCCCGCAGGCTCTTCCCAGCTGGTAGATTCTGCAGGAACCCCATTGCCCACCCCCAGGTGCCCCACCCACCCACCCCCAGCTTACCAATGACCAGGGTGGAGGCACCTGTGTTGGTGAACGTGGGGCCCAGAGAGGCAGGCTCACCGGGCCCGATGGCCATCACGCCGGGCAGCGAGGCCATGATGAGGTTCTGGGGCTGCTGATTGAGGCCTGGGGATGTCTGCTCCAAGCTATGCAGGGCTGTCAGGGTGCTGACAGGGGGCAGGGGACCCCCAGTAGCTGAGACCTGCAAGGGGAAGCCAAATTGAACCAAGGTAGATCCCCGCACTGCCTTCCTGGGGACCACTCCAGGGTTTCCCAGCCAAAGGAAAATGGGGTTGACAGGGTTTCCACCACAGACGGGGGACACTCACCAGCTTGGCTTCGGTGCTCAGCAGGCTGTGGCTGGGCTCCAGGCCTGTGGGGGACACTTGGTGCAAGGGTGTAGACACTGTCACTAAGGGACCACCACTGCTCGAGGGCACCTCTGCCGCCTCACTGGCCGCAGGCTGTCCGTAGCGCACGCCTGGAGTGGAAAGCAGTGTCCAGCGTCAGCACCGACCTCCTGCTGCAGGCCTCAGCACCCCACACTGCACGAGTTTGCTCAGGCCAGTGGCCCCATCTTTCTTTATGCAACCTGTAAACTGCCTAAGCAGCACCTCAGGCCCTGCCCTGCACTGGCTGCTTCCAGCTCCCTGAGTGCAAAGAGTGCTTCAGTCTGTATCTGCACTTCCCAGCACAACCTAACATGCAGTAGGTGCTCAATAAAAGACAATGGAATGAAACTCAATCAGGGCTCATGAAATAAAACTGAACTGAACTGAGCTGAACAGAATGAACTGGAATTGGTTGAATTAAATCAGATCGAGGTGAACTGAACCTCAAGTCAGTTGGCGTTTGAGTTTAATTGAGCAGAGCTGAATTGAATCAAATAGAATTGGGGGACATTGTATTGAGCATCACGGTCAGTCCCCTGCATCTGTGGCCTCTACATCCTTGGATTCAACCAACTGCAGAATGAAACATTTGAGGGGAAAAGTGTACTCCACACATTTTTTCCTTGTCATTCCCTAAAAAACACAATATAATTATGTAGCATTTACATGAGAGGATAAGTGCAGGTTCAATGGAAATATTACCCCTCAAAATATGTAAGGAGCTTGAATATCTTTGAATTTTGGTATCAGCAGGGAGGCCTGGAACAAATCCCTTACAGATGCCAAAAAATAACTATACAAAATTAACTGAATTTCACTGAATGATGTTTAAATTAAGTAGAATGGTCTGCATTAAATGGTGCTAAGTTTAAAGAAACTAAATTGGACTATAATCCATTAAGCACGCCAGCATTGAGAGGAGTTTAACTGAATTGAATTGAGTTGAGTTAAGCTACAGTGGTTTGAGCCGAGATCTGAAGCGAATGCGTTAAATTCAGTAACCCAAAGCAAGCTGGGCTGAACGGATGAGATGGAGTGAAGAATGGCGTGCAGTGGCCGCACGCAGTGAGCAGATGGAGTAACGGGCTGGGGTGCGGTGAGCTGGATGGAGAGGGTGGAGCGGGAGGAACAAAACGATGTGGGGTGATGTGGAATGGAAGGAATGGAATAGAGTGGCGTACATGGGTAGAGGGCTACGCGGTAGGTGGAGAGTTGATGGAGCAGAGTGGATGGTATCACTGGACGGTGTGGTGAACGGACTATCATGGGATGATGTGAGGGAAAGCGAATGGGGAGGAGTGGCGTAGATGGGTAGAGGGTTGTGGACAAGCAGATGGAGGAGAGTGGCTGGAGCAAAGAGCGAGAAGTGAATTCAATGGAGTGGATGATGTCAGAGTGGCATAGTGAGTGGAGTAGATGGAACCAGACTGAAGTGCTAAGAGGTGTGGGTGGCTATTGCCATGGGCCATCCTCCCCAGCTCTATCTCTCTCCCCGTTTGTCCCCTCTACTTGCTACCCCACCACCGCCACCGCCACCATACAGCACTCACCGTGGACCTTACTGGAGGAGAGAGCAGGTGGTGGCAGGCCAGGGGAGCTGTGGGCAGGCAGCGCAGGCCCTGGACCTGGCCCCGGTGGGGGTCCGCTGTATGTGTCCATGGCTAGCTTGTGCCGGAAAGCTTCTTCCTTGCGCCGGTTGGCAAACCAGTTGTAGACACGCACCTCAGTGACGAGGTTGGAGCCCAGCCCCTGTGCCTGTGATGGTGACACTCCTCTCTGGATGCACTCTGCCCTGCAGAGGTGACCGCCCATGAGCCTCCAGGCCAGGCTCAGAGGAGTGCTCACCTGGGGGTTGGGGGAGGGTTCTGAGAAGTTGAGTTCTACCTGTTTGGGGCTGGCAGACCTGGGTTCCAACACCATTTCTGCTGTGTGACCTTAGGCGAGTGACTTAGCCTCTCTGACCCTAGTCATAAGGTGAGCAAGATAGCCATGGGGTTGTGGAGAGAATGAAATGAGATGAGCAGCCCCCAAAAGGGTTGCTTAGGTAAGTAAGGTGTGCTAGGAATGGAGTTAAGGTCAAGACACTGAGCAGATATTGAGGCCACTCAACTTTCTGGGCCAGACCAAATGGAATCATAGCAGTAGCTCTCAAGGACTGGGGAGCCTCCTGTGGGGCCCAAATCACCCTGCCTCAGCCCTGCGCAAACCATTCCCACCACCCTCCAGCCATCTACCGATTGCACTCCTCCACCAAGGTTTCTCGTTCCTCCTTGCTGGGGTTCTTCTGCCTCTCATAGGCCTGGAACAGGATCTGCTGGGAGGCTGGGCCCCACTTGAAACGGTTCCTCCGCCCCTTCTTGGTAGGCAGCTCATCGCCAGTGGGCTCTTCAATCAGCCCACCCTGCCCTGCATGGGTGAACTCTGTAGACACAGAGAGCCATAAGTGGGGTGCCAAACACTCCACCTTCCCATGCCAGCTCAGCCAACCAGGTCCCTGATTCTGCCTCACTCCCAGGGTACTGAACTAGTCTACAACTACACCTCAAAAATCATCTAATCTGGGAATGACAAACAGCACACACACACACCACTACTTGCTTAACCTATACCCAAGGCAGACATGCCTAATCAATTCCTGCATGCTTTTCTACTGAGCCAAGATATGATCTCCCCAGCCTTCTCAACGCAAGGCTCCAGTAAGTATTAGCGTTTACTCAGATTTGGTACATTTACTATCCCTCTTTTATAGGTGAAGAAGATGAGGTCTAGGGAGGTTGTGTAGTTGTCCAGGATCACACTGTAGAGCAGAAACTTGGAGCTTTATCTCCTGGGTAGATTCAGAGCTATCATCAGCTCTCCAGACTTGAAAATAAGACTTGAAATGCAAGTGTTGGCCAGAAAGAAAGAGCCAGCCCTCATCAGTTGGCTCCACTTCACTGGCAATTAGTCCATCGATCATCCCTGAGCAGGCCACAAAAAGAATGAGAAGGTTGAGTGCCCAGGGACTTTTATGAGCACAGGAGAAAAGAGGCCTCACCATCTGAGTTTCAGGGTCCAGGGAAAGGCAGGGAGTTGCCAAAGCCAAGCCTTCCCTGCTGCTAGAAGCCCCCTTGGTCCAGATTTCAGAATCATCTGCAGCTGTGCTTGCACACTCACTCACACCTGCCCCCAGGGACTCAGCTATCCACCCTGTGGGCATGGGGGGAACTGGGGATTGAACCCAGGACCTTCACCCTGAGCCACATCCCCATATTTTTTTATTATGTGACAGGGTCCTGGTAAGGTGCTCAGGCTGTGTTTGAACTTGCAGTCCTCCAGCCTCAGTCTCCCAGGGTGCTAGGATTACAGGCATTCCCTACCACACCACATCTTCTAGCTATACACACAGTATGGCTCCAGGCTGGCAGAGGCCATGATCAGAACCTGGGGTATAGACACTGTGACTTGAACCAAAACCTAAAACATTTCAGCTTAAAAGTTACCCCATTAAGGTCATCAAATGTCAAGAAAATCTAAAACCTGTCATAACCAAGGAGCCTCAGGAGACACAAGTAAATGCAATGGATCAGCGTAGGATGGGATCCTGAGACAGAAAATGAACCTTAGAGAAAAGGTGCAGAACCTGAATGAAGGGTGGACTTTACTTAACAATAGCAATGTATCAGTACTGATTTATTAATTGTAACAAATACATCAAGCTAATGTTAATAATAGAGAAAAGGTATATGAAAATTCTCAGTACTAACTTCCTAATATTTCTGTACATGTACATGTGTTTTAAAATTAAAAGTTTGAGCTAGGTGTGGTGGTGCACACCTATAATCCCAGCACTCAGGAGGCTGAGACAGGATGACTGTTGCGAGTTTGAGACCAGCTTGGGCTACAAAGTGAGTTGAAGGCCAGCCTGAACTGCATAGTGAGACCCTGTGTCAAAAAAATAAATTAATTAATTAAAACTTTGAGTATTTTTAATCCCAGCGCTCAGGAGGCTGAGGCAGGAGGATCGCCATGAGTTCAAGGCCACCCTGGGCTCCACAGTGAGTTTAAGGGCAGCCTAAACTACATAGTGAGACCATGTTTTAAAAAAAAAAAAGTTTGAGTTCTTTAATTACTAAACATGCAAAGCAGATAACCTTATGTCATTGTGGATTTGACGGAGAAAGGAACGGAGAAATTTAGAGAACATCTGACAGAAAGACTACATATATAATAACCGCTTTTGCTTTGTATATGTCAATAAATTTTATCGCGATACCCCTTGTGGATTGGTAACTGGTGGTCAACTTAGACATCAACTGAACTGAATCAGCATGGTGCTGGGTGTGGATGGCCCTCCTGTGGACTGTTGCCAGCATAAAAAGGAGAACTGGAGAGGAAGAGGAGCATTGTGTGGTGTTGTTTCAAGCTGTTGCTTCTCCTGGAGGAGCTTGTCATGCTGGCTTCTCTGATATGATCTCAGTTGTTACATCAGAGGGGCTCAGGACCTTGTTGCTGAGAATGGCTGTGGTTCACTTTGGAGGAGCTCTGGTCCTTACTTTGAGCATCGCTTCCTTGCTCCAGAGGGGAAGATGTGTGCTGTTTAAACTCCCGGAGAAGCTTGGAGATTACACTGGCTTCCTGATATGTGCTTGGCTGTTATCGTTGGTGGATCTCAGGGCCTCATTGTTACTGAGGATGGTTGTGGTACTTTTTTTTTTTTTTTTTTTTGCAGCACCAGGGATCGAACTTACAACCTCGCACCTGCCAGGGCAGGCGCTTAAGCTGCTGAGCCAAACTCCCGGCCCTAGTTTTTTTAAGGCAGGATCGCACTATGCAGCTCAGGCCGGCCTTGTGCTCGCGTTGTAGCCCAAGCCGGCCTCAAACTCACAACGCTCCTCCTACCTCAGCCTCCCGAGTGCTTGGTTGTGGTACTTTTCAGGGGAGCACTGGTCCTTACTTTGAGTGTCACTTCTTGGATCCAGTACAGAACCCTCAGCCTGCTGGCACAGATCCTTCACCCCGCTTGCATAGGCTTTCTAGCTTCCATCACTGACCTTTGGGGCTTCTCAGCACAGATCCATGGGATAGACTTGCATGGGTCATTGTCGCAAGCTCTAGGTTTTCAGCTGAACCCATGCAGGTTACTGCCACAGGATCCAGGCCTTTGGCTGAATTTTCTAGGTCTTTAGTGTTGTGGACAGATGTCCTGCACTTTCTTTGTATTTGACTCCTTGGGTGGCCATTATAAATAATACTATAAATTATGTGTCCTGTATGTAATTGTTATCCTTGCAATGCCTGTCTATAACACCCCTCCATGGCAGATGCCACTTTATCCCCACTGTATGGATGTGAGAAACAAAGTCACCAGAAGGCTGGAAACTTACTGAAATTCACACAATTAATAAGTGGCAGAGCCAGGATTTGAACCTGAGCTTACATTTAGATACCCTATCACATTACTTCTCATAATTAGGACGTGTGGACTAGGCATGATGACACATACTTATAATCCCAGTCACTCTAGAGGCTGAGGCAGGAGGAGCACAAATTTGAGACCAACCTGAGCAAGTTAGCAAGACTCTATCTCAAAAATAAAAAGGGCTGTGTGCCTATAATACTAGGACTCTAAGAGGCTAAGGCAGGAGGATCATAACTTTGAGCCCACCTGGGGCAACTTGCCAATATCCTGTCTAAAACTTTGTAAAAGGTTACAGGAAGTAGTTCAGTGGTAGGCCACTTATCTAGCCTGCATAAGACCCTGAGTTCAATCCCCAAAACCACAGAAAATGATGATGATGTTGATGATGATGATGATGATGACAACATGCTGATCATATCTGTTGCTGCTTTGATAAAGCCCCATTCAATCAAACATCTTATTCATTCATTCATTCATTCATGCACATGCCTTTGACTTCATAGTGTCATTTCCTTCTGCTGCCAGAAACAACACACTGAATCTCCTCAAGAATATTCCTTCCTCCTTCTTGGTCCACCTAGATGAGGTGGGGGACCTCACTGCAGCCAATAAGAATGCCACATGCCCCTGGCCACTGAAACTGCTTCCTTGATCTTCTTTCAACAAATAAGGATAGGTGGCCAATTACATAGGTAGAAAAAAAAATGAATCCTGAGCACTGATGTATTCATCAATAAGCTGAGAGGAAGAATGAAGGCTGAAGCAACTTGTAAGGAAAAAGTCAATCCTGATTTTCTGTCTCAAACTTTACATTAAAAACAAAATTCCAGCTAGATTGTGACTCTCGATGTGAAAAGGAAAATAAAACTAAATGTAGAGTAAGTTCACAACCTTTGGTTAGACAAAGATTTCAAAATACAGAAAGATTTCTGGATACAGAAAGCACTAACTGTAAAATTAAAAATTAATAACTTCTGCTCATCAAAAGACATCAGATTTAAAGAGAATAAGGTAAACCACAGAATGGGAGAATATATATATGAATACATATATATATATATTTTTTTTTTTTTTTGGTGGCACCAGGGATCAAACTCACAATCTCACACCTACCAGGCAGGCGCTTAAGCCACTGAGCCAAACTCCTGGCCCTAGATATTTGAGGCAGAGTCACATTATGTAGCTCAGAGGCCGACCTTGTGCTCGCGTTGTAGCCCAAACCGGCCTGGAACTCACTCCACCTACCTCAGCCTCCTGAGTGCTGGGATTAAAGGCATGTGCCACCATGCCCTGCATGAGTACATATATTTTTAAAGGGACTTATAATTAGGGATCAGGGTATTTTTTAACACCTACATATAAATCAGAGAAAAAAAACAGACAACCTAGGAGAAAAATGGGTAAACCCCTTGAATAGTTACTCCTTAAAGAGGGTCTCCAAAAGTCCAATGACCATATGAAAAGACGTCTACCATCGTTATCAAGGAAATGAGTCAAACCAAGTATGGTCATCCTTGTAATCCTGGCATTCTGGGAGGCTAAGGCTAATGGATCACAGGTTTGAATCCAGCCTGAGCAACTTACTGACAGACTATGTCTCAAAATAAAAAAGGACTGGGGATATGGTTCAGTGCAAAGGCCCTGGGTTCAATCTCCAGTACTGCAAAAAATAAAATAAAAATAAACAAAGGAAGTGAAAAAAAACCACCATGCAATACCAACACACATCCACCCTAGCTATAATGAAAAGGACTGACATTACTAAGTGCTGACAAAATTCTAGGAGCACCTGGAAGTTTCCAATCCTGCTGATATGGAATTGATAACTATTTAACAATGTCTATGTATTGGTTTGATCCTGTGTCTCCCCAAGGTCTCATGTAATTTGCTCGGGGCTGAGTCTGACATTTGTGATTGGCTTGTTGTCTAGCACTGGGATTGGCAATGTGAGTGCTGCACCCACCCAGGGGTGGTACCGATATACAGAGTAAGGGCAAGAGGAACACGCGTCTTCCGCTCTTTTTCCCTCTCTCTCTTACTGAGTTCGCACCTTGCTGTTCTGCAGCAGCTATGAATGGCAGCCCCGCCACACCATGCTGCCTTGGAGCCAGCTGAGTATGGATGGAAACTCCTGAGAACTGTAAGAAATAAACCTTTCCTTCCCTAATTTTGGGTGTCAAGTATATTGTCTCAGCAACAAGAGAAAAGTAACCAAGACAGAATTTGGTACCAGTGGAGTGGGGTCATTGCTGTGACTAAACCTTACCATGTGGTTCAACAGCCTTTGGAAATGGCTTGTGGGAAGAGTTTGGAAAGCTTGGGAGATGTTGCCTGAATGCATAGAGTTGTGACGACTTAGGCTGTTCTGCACGGGATAGTCTGGTCAGAGCTCAGGAGACCAGAAGGTTGATAGAACGCCTGCCAGTAAAGACCAGGCTTGGGAGACTTCTGCTGGGAAGAAGGACAGCATTGGTTGTTGGACTTCAGATAGTGTGTGTTATGGCTTGGCAGAAACTTTGTCGTGTCCAAAGACTTTGCCTGAGACTAAGATTAGGGACGATGGATTAATTAATCTGGCAGAAGAAATTTCAAGGAAGTCTAATATTGAGGCAGTGGCATGGCTATTGTTGGGGGCTTTTAGCCAGATTTATGTTGTGAATCAAGAGCAAAGAGCCCAGCAGGATGATTTAAAATGTTGTGAGTTTGGCCAGAAAGGAAGCTCCAGTAAAGCTGTGGACTTTAAAGACAGAGCTGAGATCTCCATTACTGAGAAGGAACAGAATAAAAAGATAGCCTGTGGGCATCACAGGAAGAGGCAGGTGGTCCCCACACTTTGTAGCCTCAAAACTGCAAAAGTGAAAGACTTTGCTTGGAGGAGAAAGCCTCAGAGAACCATGTTCCAGAATGGAGACAGCATAGAGAATCTGTTCCTCAGAATCAGGTTCAGAATGCCCAGCAATCCAGGCACTTGACTTCTACAGCCAAGAGAGAGGAGAGCCTGGCTACTGCTCCAGCTGGCAGAAGGCCTTGGCATCATCCACATGGTACAAGGGTTCTGAGATTAAAAAGGCTTTTGCCTGTTATAACCTGTAGCCTGTGATCTGACCAAAGCGTCCTTTTGCTGTTTTGTATGTGCCGTCTTAGACTAGAAACCCCCCCTTGATTCGCTAAGGTTTCTGTTTTTCTGTAAAATTCCCCTTCCCCCAGTAATCTAAGAAACAAACAGTTACAACTTTTAGGTTGCTGACTGAAAAGCGGGGTCAAAAGATAAACACTCACCCTGCTCCATGCAAAAAAAAAAAAAAAAATGTGTAAAACGTGCCTTTCTGTAACCTTTGTTATCCATATTAGGGAACGACCACCACCATCCGGCTTTAGACCCTCCCAAAGACAACTCCTCCAATGGATGCAAGAGATCTTTAAAATACTAACCAATGTAATCTACTTTTGTACCCACGTTAGCAAAACTCCTCCTCTCTTTGTTCTAATGTTTTATAAGCCCCTCCAGGCCACAGAGA
>RJWM01028723.1:0-25300 GCA_004363535.1 Dasyprocta punctata
TTCTCTTAAATATGACCATTCTTTTATCCTTTATAGGCTTCACTCTGAACTATTTAGCTTGATTATATTAGACCTGATATTATGGGTAGTTATTTCAATGATAACAAGAGTTACTCTAAGGGGAAAGGAAGAAAGGAAGGGAAAAAGAAAAAGACATAAATTTATAAATATGCATAAATAAGACAGCTAAAAAAAAACTATTGCTGGGTACATTAGCTATTGAAAAAGAAAATTAATATTCCTGAATTGATAAACCTTGCGTGTCTATGTCTGTCAATATGATCAACTCCTATGAAGGTAACGATATGTAATATTGTAACTACTGTCAAACTTCAACCACCTCAGAGTGTAAACCTACAGTGTAATTGTATCAGATCTGTCGTTGTTGTTGTTTATCTTTCATGCTTTTTGTTTCTATCTTCTGTGTCTATTTTCTTTTAAATAAAATTTAAAAAAAATAAAAAAGTAAATAAAAAATAATTTTTCCTTTTAATTAAAGAGTAAATATATTGTTAAATGTTCATTCTTAAAGCTCCTCTAAAACAATTATTGTTAATCATATTTATGTGTATGTATGTGCTGTACACTTTCAAGTAATTCAAAGCATGATCACAAATATTATCACGATTATCTTCACAGTAGTTCCCACTGTACACAGAGGGATTATGTTTATCACCTTTTTGGAGATAGAAAATGTGAGAAAAAATAGATTAAATGAATAAAAGCAATAGACATTATGTCAGTGAAAGGAGAGGAAACTTCTAAAAAGGGAAGGTGGTAGCCATTGTTAATCCCCTTTTATCTTGTTTTGAAACCCTGTATCATTTTTATTGTTCTGTTTTGTTTAGTTTTATTCTATTTTGTTTTGTTTGATTTTATTACATCTGATGGAATGTGCAGCTATTTCAAAGATAACAAGATATAGTATGGTAGCGATTTTTAATTTCCTATTATCTTGTTTTGAAGTTCTGTATCTCATTCATTGTTTTGATTGGCTTTATTCAGTTTTATTTTATTTGGTTTTATTCTCTTTAAAATAAAAAGAGACAACCATATATTGATTTATAGCTTTAAATACCAATAAAATAAAGTAAGGCTTGATCTACAATTTATTTTTGGAAATAATGTCTACCCAGATATTTTAAAGACAATATTTATTACCTTAGGCTTTATCTGATAATTGTAAAAGGTAGTTTTCAGTTCCACCAAAGGCTCATATTTTATTTCTTAAGATTTAATCCACCTCAAAAATAATGCCCAAATAATTCCTGAATGTTAACAGAATTTTGGCCAATATCTAACTAATGGAGCAGCATCAATAATTTTTGTGTCATGTATGAATACTTGAGTAATTGACTTATAGATAAATGTCAAAAATACAATTCATATACCTTGGTAATCTTTAGTACTCTAAACATACCGAAAACATTCACTTTTAAATGCGTCATGCTGGGAGGTTCAAAAGGATATAAAAGAACTAATATGTAATTCAGATTACTTTTGTAACTAACCTTAGTTTAGAAGAAAAAAAATGGGGAAATGTCAATATGTTTTAGTTACAAAAAGAAACCATAAAAACGTAGAATATAAATAAACTATTCTCTAAAGCTTGCCTTACTGGACTAACTGATCTCGTGCAGTAAGCCATGGGGAATGGTTTGATTTGTGACCTGCCGAGTGGGTGCAACACAAAAGCTTTCAACCTGTGTTGTAGCATTTGACTCTCTCCTCTTCCCTCCTTCCTCTATTAGCACTATGTTATCTTCAGTTTTATTCTTTTTGCTGATCTTAACATATGAAAGCTTTTTTAAAAACAATCAGTAGAAAGATAAATCTTTTGTTTTCTTTCTTTGTCACTTCTATTTCCTTTTAAAGACAGAGGCTATGTGTGTATAATTTGAATATTATACAGAAAATTCTCCATCTCCTGAATATAGTTTCTCTGAGAGGACTCTTTAAATCTGCACGTTCAACCCTTTAGGAGTATGTGTTTCTGTTGTGACAATCTGCACATTGTTCTCCTGTTTTGATGGACGCTTGTGCCAGCCATGAAGCTGCCAAGTCTGTGTCCCACTAAATATTGAAGAGTGACTTAAACATAATAGAGGGTTGTGTCCAGGGGCAGAAGTTGATGTCCTGGTGGAATATTTAGATGGCAATTGAAGGGCACCAGGAATGTAAAGTAACTAACATAGTGCCTAAGCAGCACATAAAAAGTTCCAAAAAACTCTATCCAATTCTTTCTTCCTTCAGATTGTAGGTTCCAGCTAAACCATTGTTCAGTTGGTAGAGTGTCATAATCTGCATTAGCATGCATGAGAAATGCGGAGAGAAATTTTATTCTGCTGTGAAAAAAGGCTCAAGCCTGATCTCCCAGGCATCCAAAAGAGGCTGAAACCCACTGTGTATCATGGCTTGTTGAACACTGCAGATTGCACACTAGCTTTTCTAAATGACTGTTTCCTCTGCTGTCAACACAGAACAAAATATCTTTGGTACTACATGGCACTTAAGCTTCCTCTCATTGACTCTTGAAAATTTGATTTTGATAAGAATAATTCTGTTTCTTAAAGCTGTCAATAAATGCACTGTAATAAAAATGAGGATAGTCAGTGAATATAATACTGATGACATTTTCTGATCTGAAGTGAATTGGCTTTCCATGTCTCCATGCCTGGAGCGTCGCTCAGAGCCAAAAGCAGAGAATCAGAGACAGTATGATTCATGACATTCCTAAACCCCTGTTGTTCTGACAGAAATTATTTTAATTGGATTTGGACAAGGCCTGAATATTGGAGGTGAAAGATAGGGGCTCATGGCACAAGAGAAACTGGAGTCAATTTGGCTTACTATTTGTTCTTTTCAAGTTCCCTAATGTCTTTGGGGTCAGTTTTCTGTCTTTCACTAGTTTTCCTTTTGTTCAATACAGCATTCATTCAACTTGAGTTTACACGAAGGAATACATACACATTTCTATATCACATTATGATGTTGGGGAGACACACCGACCTTCAGTGTAGAGTAAACCTGTCTCCCAAGCACTGTACAGCTTGCCACTCCATTTTATTGCTTTTGTATCCCTTATTATTTTCCAACATTTTCTACTTCATTTGGTTTTCTGTTACTATTTGGTATCCCCATAAGGGCAAATCCCCCAGCATAGAGAAAGCTTTCTAACTTATTATGGTCATAAAATAAATATTTGCTGAATGAATACATGAATTTGCTAATGTTTTTAAGGTTTCCTCTTCAGGAAAGTAATTATCACTGTCAATCTGATGTGTTTTGGTTTTGATTCATAGACACGTCCCTGGTAAATAATGAATCTTCCCTGCTCCTCTTACAGCCTTGATTCTTCTCTTGAGAAGGGAAACATAATAATTCAGTTCCCTACATTTCTTAAGACTTATGACAACTGCCGATTAATCTTTAGGATCATGAAACAGAAGTCAGAGGGACTATGGGAAGGATCAATTATTTGGAGGCTAGTTAAAACTGAGTCAAATTAGAAATAAAATGAACCAAAAAAAAAATTCAACTGATAGTGACTACTTTGAAAAGATGCAGTTTATTTTTTAGATGGGTACTGGTCTGGGGAAAAAGACTTTAAGCAAACATGCTGTTATTTATCATTCAGCAGAAGAGTTAAATTAGATAGAAATAGAGACTACCCTATTTGTATAAGCCAGACAATTTTCTAAATTATTACATCACATGGCACATGCAGCCTAGAAGCTCCACCTTTTAATTCATAAGTATAGACGTTGATAAAGACTTTCTGCCAACATACTCAGAGATCAACTGATAATGAGGTGAGGTCAGACTGAAATTCAGTGTACGCAGTAACCTGTATGTATAACCAAAACAATTAGCTTGATAAGAAATGCATGTTAGGAACTTTGTGTTCAAATTGGTGTAATAAGATCTTTTGTTAGACTGAAAAGCCTGATGTTTGTTTTAGGTCTGTGTGTCTAATTAAAAAGTATCTTTGTGTTGCTCAGAATATTTATATTTAATACTGTTTAGAAGCTTGTGTTGCAGGAGAAAGCACCAAAATCTTAGTTCTGGAAAATAAAGTTTATTTCTCATTTATGTTATGTGCTAACATGAGTTTAGCCTGGGAACTCTGTGTAATGTAATGATGCAAGGATCTAAGCTGAAGAAAGTTCTCCTAGCTTGTTAGTAAGGTGGCTATTTTAGTTTGATGCTTCTATGTGTGGCATGGAAAGAGAACATGAATATTTGTTGTCTACTCTGAAATCTTTTAATAATATGAGGCAAAGAAACATACCTACCCTTCACATTCAATGGACCTGAACAAATTATGCTTACTTCCCTATATTTAAGAAGATACAGATTTTTTTCTTGTACATTCAGAAAAACATTATGTTCACCACAGCAGTGCTGCTAATATATAAAAGGTTACAGCAGAAACTGGGTGTGACATAATGCAAAATGGGATGGAAAAAAGATTCATTTTATTTTAAATTTTTGTTTTGCATTATTCACAAGGCTAGCCTAATCATATATAAGTACTAAGTTATTCAGTAATGTTAGTCAGTGAAATTTGTACAGAATTAGATTTCAGGCTCTTAACCTCAAAATTGATTATTCCTGACTTTTTAATCTTTCCTAGAAGGGGTACTCAAGCATGAATTTATCTCTTACTATTCCTTCTTAAATACACATTAGTACTAGCTACAGGTTGTTCAGCCTCTGCTAAAGATAATGCTTAAAAATTAAGTATTTTCAAATATATCATTATATTTTTCTCTAGCTATTTTTAAATGACAGTTTTCATTTACATACATTTTATTTTTGTTTTTATTTTTAATTTTGGGAGACTGATTTAATGGCAACTACACTTGTTCAGGCATTAGCCCATGATACTTGTATTATCTCAAAGAAAAGAAAATGAGCGGATGGTAAGCTATAGCACATGTATGGCTTAATTACAATAGTTCATGTGTTAAATATTTTGTGGAATGAAGTTTTTGGATTCTTTGTTTGATCAAAAGATTATGGGTGGTAATATAAACTAAGCCAGTGCACAAAATCTTGTTTTCAAAAGTAACGCAAGGGAATATTTACATTATAAATGAAAATTTCTGCATGTGTAAGAAATATTTAAAGCCATGTGATTTAAAGCCATGTAAATTTATGGGAATTTAACTTGAGAAGGGGCAAAGTAATCTCATTTTGGCAATCTGAAGTGGCCTAGTAAAGAATCATAGTCATTTAGGTTTCAGACATAGTGTTTTATTATGGTTTATTTTAAACATCTGAAAGGACATCAAGGTAGAACTTCCCTGTCAGTGTCAGATCTCATGAAGCGCCCAGTAAAATATATTAGGGTTTGCACCTGTGAAGAATATCTTTCTTGAGGCAGGAAAAGCTCATTATGAATGTTAGAATACTATGTATTTAGACTAACAATTTGATTATAAGCTTTCCATTTTTTATGTTAGTGATACTATAAATATCATTATTTATAACCATAATTCACCACCTATAGAACACCCATTGTTTACTGGATATATGAATGACGTATTACTTCCTGTAGATTCTTTTAACTCTCAAGATATCCTATAAGATACTCATGTTAGCTCTATTTTACAGATGGAGTGATTGGTCTTTAGAAGATAAATTACAAATGATTATAAATGTGATAAGTGGCAAATCAAGGTTTGAACCCAGTGTCCCTGATTGAGAGCCTTCTGCTTAATCTGTGTAGAATGCTGCCTTTACCTTGGTGTAGAGGCTTCTAAAGTAGGCAGAAAATGCAATAATTCCTATAAATGCCTGGGTTCCTATAGGCATAAAATAAACTCACTACTTCATTGGTAATTGTTTTTCTTTAATTTAAGCCACTTTAAGTAGATGATTAAAATTTTGCCATTTTTTGAACTATCAGAATTTTTAAAAATGAAAATTATATAATCTTAATAAGATCAAAGTATTTTTTTTTTGGTTATATATTGCACAAAATACTGAAAGTGTAAGCAGAATTAGAAGGCAGGTATTACTTGGAAAAACAATATTTTTAGAAAAAAGAAACTGGAACTATTGGCAGAAAGAAAATGAGGATGAGTGTATTAAAATCCAAACAAAAGTAGCCACATCATTTAAACCTCTATTCATTTTCTATTTTCTCTCCCCCGTTTCCCTCTCCCTCTTACTCCCTCTGTACCTTCCTCCCTTCTTTCCTTTCTCCTTTCCTTCCTGCTTTCTCTCTTTCTCTGTGTCTTGCCTTGCCCTACTCTCCCTGTCCCACTCTCCTGGTTCCTCTTCATTTCCTCTTTTGTCTCACCCAGTGTCTCTTGTAGGACTATTGCTAAAAATATTGCTAAAAATTTGGAGGTGACAATAATAAAAAGTGTCTTAGTAATGCCTGATACTGTTCTGAGCTCACTGACTCACCTCCAAGTCTATCCCTTGTGATAACAGCAACGTCCCTTTGCATGTATTTGGGTCAAGAATATAAAGCTACTTTTATCATTGACTTTCACAGAACATGAGCTCCCTTAATTAACAGAGGGAAAAGGAATTAGAGGTATCTCTCATCAATTTGTGAGTCTTGATTTCATCATACTTCTCACTAGTGAAATGTTGATATCTTCATTGCCACACCATCACACACACCAGAGCAGGCATAGAGCGTTGTGGCACCATGAAGTTATCCCAGAAAAGAAAGTTAGTGCTTCTGCCTCTTAACCAACTGAGGAATTGAAAAGATAGCTCTTTTATGTCCTCATCAGAGATCCTCAGCTAGTTCAGTTCTTAGTTCAGTGTGATTTCACTGATCTAATTGTAAACCCATATATACACCGTCAAATTGTTTTTACTTTGGAGACCAAAATCTTTTCAAAAATTTCGTGACCATCTAAAAAGAAATCTCAGCAAGAAGTAAATATTAGTTAACTGACCATACATAGAATATTCCTAGGATTTTCTCAATCATAAGCACAAATCCTATCTGAAAGAGTATAATAATATAAAAGGTAGAATAATAAATGCATGAAAGGTTATCACAAAAATTATAATGTAGCAATTTTATGTATTCAGATAATACTTAGTAATAAATACATAAATATAATAACTGACATGAGAATTTCCTAGGTGTTAGATGTTCTGTTGACTAATTTTGGCTTTGATTTTGTTTTTTACATAGATGGTCTAGTCTTTACATGCAACCTATGCTAGAAGTCCTATTTTATTCTCAAAGTGACATGTTAAAAAGAGATAAAAGTAACTTTACTAAGAGTTGGAAGCTGGAGTGTGCCATTTGGTCTTCATTGCAATACTTTGCTTATACAAATGCTCAAGAAGTAGTAAGAGTGGTGATTAGGTTCTGTACAAGTCCTGAAGGAATCGAATCAATAGAACCTTCAGAGAAGGTGATGTTTTGAGAACCACTAACTGTTTAGTGAATGATTAGAGTTTGCTAGTTAAATAAACATTCCAAGTGGATGGAAAAACATACTGAAATATGATGATGTTTAGAGAAAGTGGAAACAAGGAGGGCTGCATAGGTTTAAACGAATCAAATCATAAAGTGCCTTTTGAGCCAAGCTTCATTATAAATTGCATAGCGTAGGTGAAGGGAAATTATTGAAAAGTTTAAGCAATAGGTGCTTTTGTATTGTTTGCCTGTGGGGGAAAATACCCTGTGGCAGTGAAAGATGGATTAAAATAATACAGAAGAGAGCTATAAATTTCTACTACATAAATGTAGGACACAGTTCAACTTTTATGAAAAATATGGGTTCAGAGGCACACAGATTTGGATTTGAAACACAGGTCTTTTCCATAGCAACTTTGTGACCATGGGAATATTATTTAATTTTTTTTAAACTCTGTTTTTTAATGACTGAAATGAAAATTATAGCAGTTTGTACTTCATGGAATTATTTAATGATTTAATAAGGTAATGATTATAGTGCCTCAAACATACTATTAAAATTGATTTGCTATTGTTATTATGAAAATGCTTCATAAGTATCTGACATGTGGTATGTTCTCAAGAAAAAGTAGGTTTGTTTGTGAAATAATCAACATTCTTATAAATCTGTTTATCTGTACACTTTGTGTTCTAGAAAAATTCACATGCCTATCTGCAACCTGGAGTGCTGGCAGAGGCCTATAATCCTAGACTCAGGAGACCAAGACAGGAGGAGCTTTGTGAGTTCAAGGCCAGCGTGGGCTACATAGTGCGTTTAAGGCCAACCTGAGCTATACGTGAGATGGTGTCTCAACACACACACACACACACACACACACACACACTCACACACACACACACAAATCTGGTTGAAAAACTAAATATAAAATAAGTCTCTGCAAGTTATTTTCCTGAGGGGAAAAAACGCTCCAGAAACTATGATTCTATTCCTTTCATGCACTCCCACAAAGACCCCACCTTCTCTATTAGAGCATCTCTTATATGTTATCCGTGGGGAGACATCTGATGAAAGCAAAAGGAAAAATTCTGTGGAAATTTCAGGGAATATGCAGTAAAGGCCATTATATCATAGACATTACAATGACAGACATAGCAGAGAGCATGACTGAATTGATTTTCCTTTTTTGTACGTATCTCAGATGAAGCTATAGCAGTAGTAAGGCAAGGAATAAGGAAGTATGAGAAAGGAAAGTGAATTTTGGTAACTTAATACCCTCCTATACGTTAACACTTTAAAATTTCCTTATACATGTAGGTACAATTTTAATTTCCATAGTACTCAACATATGTGTGTGGCATCCATTCTAACAGAAATGTATCAGTCAGATTTCAGTTAGAAAGAAAACAGAAACCACTTCCAATAGGAGTGAGAGCGAGTGAGTCACAGAGATTTAATACAAGGAGTTAAAAGCTTGGAAAAGCATTGGGTATGTTGGAGTGGAGGAGTAAAGATCAGGAAAAGTCATCGTAACTCTCATCAGCTCCACGGCTTACTTTCTCAGCAATTGCAGGCCATAGAGGAAACCGTAATGCACATTCATAACTGCCTGTAACTCCAGGGCGAACAGCGTGTGGGGAGTTCCCGCAGGCCCCTGCGAAACTGCGCTACTGCTGAAGCTCGGGTGTGTATCCCTGCTGACCCCAGGGCAATTAAGACATTTTTAGCGGCTTTATTATTATTATTTTTTTTTTTTTGGCTTTTCATTTCTCACATGAATGCCTCTTATTGGCAAATCTAGGCCAGAAGCTACTTTCCAAGGGAAGAAGATAAAGACTAGGAGGAATTGGGAGTAGTGCTACATTGCCAACAATCAGATAATGGAAAATAACTCTTATACTAACCCAGGTAGTACATCTTCCCGCAACGAATCACTCATAAAAATTTTAGCTATGTAGCATAAACATTTTATTTTGTCAATGTATTATATATTACCTTAAATCATTGTATTTAGAAATTCTACTTGTGAGAATCGATAGCTAGTATAACATTTTTAAATATTGGAGCTGAATAACTGGATATTCACATGGAGAAGGATGGAATTTGAAGCCTTGCTTCATACTGTGTACAGAAAAATAATTAAAAATGGGTGAGACATAAATGTTGTAGCTATAACTACACCAGTTCTCAAAAGAAAACAAGTAAATTGTATGACTTTGAATTTAATTGTTCTTAAATACAATTATAAAAGCACAGCTACATAAATGAGAAGCAAATTAATCTTCATCAAGATGAAAACCTGACTTTAAAAGACAAGCATTGATAAAGTAAAAGATTACCCAAGAGATGACAAAAACATTTTAAAACAATGTGTCTGATAAAGGATATTATGTAAAATATATAAAGAACTCTTACAATACAGCAATGAACAGACAAATGTCCTAATGAAAAGAATTTGAATAGATGTGCAGTCAAAGAAAAAATGAACAAATGAAAATGTGTATTTATGAAGAAGTTTAGCATCACGAATCACAAGGGAAATGTAAACCAAAATCATAAAAAATTATTACTTCAGATGTAGTACAATGTTTCAAAATAGTACTCAGATAATGCCAAGTATTGGTTAAGATATGAAGAAATTAGACTGCATGTTATTTTAAAACAATGTAACTATTTTAAAAAATTGCATGGCCTTTCCAGATGATACATGATGTATCATTTCCATGCCTAGGTATATACTCAAGATAAGTGAAAATATATGTCAGTGCAAAAACTTATGTATGAATGTTTATTACAGTATTATTTATAATAGCTGAAACAAGGGAACAACCTAAATATCAATTGATGAGTTGATAAAGTATATTCGTACAATATTATTTGTTTCTAAGAAAAGAATGAAGTACTGACACATGCTCCATTGTGAGTGAAGCTTGAGCATAATTGCATGTGAATGAAATCGTATAAAAGGTTACACAGTGTGTGATTTGATTTTTATAAAATATTCAGAATAAGAAAATCATAGAGATAGAAAGTACATAGTGATCTGTAGATATGGAGGTGAAGGGAGAAGGAATGGGTATTGAATGCTGTAAAGTTTCTTTGGAGGGAGATAAAAATGTTCTAAAATTAATTATTGGTGAATATATTGAAAACCCACTGAACTGAACAGTCTGAGCAATTGAATTTTATATGTGAATTTTATCTCAATGAAAGCCATCATTTAAAAGCAGAAGGGGATGAAACCTGATAACAGAAATTCAAAGAATAGTATACTGGCATTTTAGCTTCTTATGCTAACATTATGAAAATTATTTTTCTACAAATTTTCATTTATTAGAACATCTTTGCAGTGCATAATGATTACATTCATTATAAGGAGTTGGTGTATGTACCTTTATTCTTTTTATGTTCCCTTTTATGCCCGTCTCTTTCCCCCTCTCATCTCTTGGTCCTTTTAAAAAGTATGTTAAGATGTAGAGAATAAAACTATAAAATAATAAAGTAAAATATTTTATTCATAGGTGTATAGAATGAGTGACTTATGGCTTATGAATTAAATTTTACATTTTCAAACAACCATGATCGTGTATATTTTGTACAGTACTCAATGTGGTGTCAATCTTATGGGAAAATTAATACATATTTTTAATGATGCATCTCTTTCCGTTGCAGAAAGCACATGGCTAAGAGTGAAATTAGAGACCCTGGAAATAGATTCTAAATTTTTAAAATACTTTTAAAATACATAAAATATGTACCATAAAGTAAAGTTAAGGTAAGCCTATAAAATACAAATAAAAAATTGGTAGATAATACTAAATTGGAAAGAATTTAGGAGAAAATAAATACTTTAAATTTATTATGTCTTTAAGCAAAGACAGTTATTTTTAGGACTGGTAATGATTTAATAAAATATAACAGTACTATTAAGGTGACTAACTTTATTGGGAGAGAATGATATTGAATTATTCAACAAAAATGGTTTTATTTTTTCTTCATTAACAGCAACAAAGAAAACATGAAAATAATAAATACTTTTGTGTTTTAACTATCTGGATGAAGATGAAAATTGGGTGCATTTAAATGTCAAATAAAAGCTATTGTTTTCTTGATTTTAGCATTATATCCAAATGTTGTATACCAATAATGCTTTAAATACTGTGTATATTTTTCCTTTCATAGTTGTTAACTTTGAAGGAAAAGCAGTTACAGTAAATAAATTAACTTGTGAACAGATTATTGAGTATTCTATATAATCACTGATTCTTATATATTTACATATTCTATATTTCTAAAATAATTTTCATTTCTACTGATTTATCTTGCATTTGTTATCCTATGATGCCATCTTGCGATTCCTTGCGTTTTTGAGTATTCATTTTTTAACATAATGGTCTTATCCTCATTTTTACTCATCCGCTTTGTTTTATAAACCTGCTTATTAAGTATAAAATATTCCCTTTCATTCATTGTTAAATCTTCCCTAAAGCACTAATTCATACAAATTAAATCATAGCCTGTCATAAGAGTAAAGATGATTAGAAAAGATTACTAACTGCAATTGGCAGAACTATTTTAATTTTCTCCCTTTTCACAGAAATACACCAGTTTCTTGACCTTATCTTCAACCTGTACTGTTTTGGGTTCACTATGTTGATGACATTTTCTTTGGATGCAGTTGAAAAAAATCAACAAATACACCAAATGTCTTAGTATGACGCAAAATTGTATCACATGGTTGTGGATACTTCTCATGAAAATTTGGAAGCCTGCTACCTTTGTGAAGTTTCTAAAAGGGCAGAGGCCTAAGTCATGTTAATGTATTTGTTCCACTGTTCAAGATAATTTTATACACACTGAACCCTCCTACTACTGAGAAAAAAAACTTTCCTTAGATTTCATAGGTAACATGCATTCTCATGCTTTCCTCTGACTGTACCTGAGACCTTCTGAGTGTTTCCTATTACCTATGTGTGAAAAAGAAAACTTCAGAAGCTGGTTTACATATGAAAAATATATTGCAATGAGTCAGAACTACGCAATTATAAATAACAACTTTATTCAATTGGGGCAGTAAGGAAGAGAAATCTTCCTTTGTGGAGCCTTGAACAATGCTCTTAGGGTTTTCTTTTCTGGTTATAGAAATGATCAGATATATGAATATATATTAAATAATGGATGGCTTGAACAGATTTACTGCTTAGTTATGATTATGGAGGGAATATATAAAGAGTGGCAAGGCAGTCAGAGATGGAGGTAAGTGGGAAATGTGCAGAAGAGAATCTCTTAGGTCATTAGTGAATATGAGAATGGGTGTTTCCCATACATAGACTGTGATCCAAAGGGCATATGTTGCACAGGAGACTTAATAATCAGATACACAAGGTGATGGGCACCATGGATGTCAGTCTCTCTCAGCAGCTACCCTCATAATGCTCAAAAATTGAACAACAAAGTATAGAAAGCAGTCAAGCCATAGGAGTATAATCTTCTCCAAGGCTAACCTAACTAGGCATGTTGCTAACCAATAGGTTGACTGAAAGCTAAGGTGAAAGCACAGTTCATAACAGCTAGATTTTGGAAACAACATAATGCCCATTGGCTGAGGAATGGACAAAAAAGATGTGGTATTTCTGTATAATGGAATATTACTCACCTATAAAGAATGATAAACTAGATACTTTCATACTTAAATGAATGTGCCTTGAGATACACTTATCAGTGAAATAAATAAGTCACACATATGTAAGCATTGTATCATTGCACTTGTGTGATACACTGAAGGAAAAACTGTATATATTTATGTATATGCGTGTAAAAAATAGTTAAGATAGTTAGAGAAAAAAGAATTCACTGAGATTTTGATAGATATTGAAGTGAATCTATAGATAAGTTTAGGGAGACTAAATGTTTTGATACTTGTCCTATTCACATACATAGTCTCTCTTCATTTATATATGTTGTATTTGAGTACTTTTGATCAGTTTTTATAGTTTGTAGGATACAGACAATGAATATATTTTAGTAGATTTGTACAGTAATGTTACTTTAAGCTTTTTTGTGATGTTATAACTTGTGCCTTTACAATTTTACTCTTGAATTGTTCATTGCTTGTATATAGGCCAACAGTAGATTTCTGTATACGGCTTTGTGACTTTGTACCATAACCTTGCTAAACCTGCTTGTCTGTTTTATTGGGGTTTTTTTTGTAGATTCTTTGTAAATAAAAAATAAAAAGCTGATAATCTGGAAAAATAATAAGAAAGCTGAGTTTCCAATATGACACCATATTCCAGGACCAGCCAGAGACATAATGGCACTGGGTTTTATATCATGTTACAGGTAGTATTTTGAGGTCTTTGGAATAAACACTAACTAAGGATTTTTCTTCCCAGTCCCATAATGTGCCAGTAGTGTTACCTTTAGGCTCACTGAATACCTTGCTGTCTTTATAGGACTCTAAGTATTGTTTCAGATTGAGAAACTCACTTACTATGAGTGAGGGAATAAACTAATTCCCAAGAGATTTTCTAGTGTTATCCTCTTACCCCATCAGCTAGAAGTATAGTGAAAGCACAAGGCTTGGAACCAAGAGAATAAATGGGAATAGCTCATATCATTATTAGTATCCCAGATCCTCTCCTAGCAACCATGGGCTTGCTAGTTTCTAAGTGGGGATTTCTTCTAGTCTGGTAAAAATCAAAATTTCTATGAAACTAGAAGTTGAGATTGCCTCCTTAATGGTTTATCGTAATGAACCAAGAAGCAAGGAAGGGGTTTACTGAACAGTTCAGGATGGCTGAACCTGGTACTGTTGGGAAAATAATGTCACTGTTACACAATGGTATGAGGTGTGAAATAGAAGATATTTTCTGGGAAACTTTTATTGCTTCTGTCTACAGTAGAGGAAGTTAATGCTTCTGTCTACAGAGTTGACTGCAGATAGGACTGCTAGATGTTATGACAATTGACCAGATACAGAAACAAAGCAGCTGAGATGCCAGCTGAGAAGAAGGGAAATAAGTAATAGTTAACAAATAAAAGAAATTATTAATATCAAATTTTATTTCATGTCTAGGTACAGAAATCATGGTAGTTTCAAAGCATATTGTGTACGATAAAATTTGTGTATATTTACCAATATTACTTTACATAAAGTATTTTCATGGTGAATAATCTTTTAGCTTAGTGTTTAAGTTTATAAAAATGGGTTGTTACTAAACTAGAAGAGTATGAATCATCATCGTCATTCAGATAAAGCAACTGATGGAAGTGTACATTCTTTACTTTGCAGCAAGGGAGTGAGTATGTCTTTATTTGATTAAGATATAATTACAAAAAGTTGCATTTGAAAATGTTTGCATATTATTGCTGTTTATAAATTTAAATATTGGTAGAAGGGTTTATATTTCCTCAAAGGCAATGAATGTACACCCTTATTTCTTTTCCTGGTTCTCACATCACAGTGACAGGAGACACAGGAAATAGATTTTCCAGAATGCTTTGCCAGCATTAGAATACACGCAGCTGAGGCCAGAAGGATAGAAAGGTCAAAGACAAGAAGAAACTATTGTTCTTTGTCCAGTAAGGAAACCTTGCAGGCTTCACTTGGTGTGATTTTTTGCAGTCCTGGTTAACCTAGGAATTACTCATCTGGGGCTTTGGTGACCTAAGATCACTAAAGGAAGTTTCCTGTGATTCTTGAAAGTTCCTAAACTGCCTGTGGATGCTGATGAAACCGACACACACCTCCAGTCCTTCATATGTATCTCTAAATTACCTAGTTCACTCTGTTACATTTCTTCCTGCTTGCAATACCAGATAGTGATTTTTCTCGATTTTTCTAAATTCAGATACAATGAAATTTATTAAATTAATACTGAAAATTTGAAATTTAGCAACACTATATGATTTAGTCTAAACATTTTTAGTGAAAATTTGATCGGTTGAGTTTTCTTACACAGGCAAGCCTTTAAACAGGCTTCACAGTGTGAGAAATAAGAGAACGTGGTTGATTTGTTTCCTTCTTTCTCTGTGAGCTGGAGTGAATGATGAGATGTCTCTTTTAAAAGACTTACCTCCTGCACATTGAAAAGTGCTGCATTGTGATTCAAAAATCTAAGGATCAATTCAAAGAATTGCAGTCAATAAAAGGTCATTACACTGTGTCGTATAGATGAGCATAGATTTTATATTAATAAAAAATTTTTTCAGGTTTTTCTTGTGTAACACGAATATGCAACTTTCTCTGTCTAGCTTCCCATGCCTCTCCCCACTTCTATCACTACATTGATATTTTGCCATCAGTTAAAATAAGGATGCTTTTGTTAATAATTCACATTTATTGAGTAGATATTGGCAGGACCCTATGCCAAACACTTCATGTATGTTTTTCATCCAATCCCCACCAAAATCTTACTACCTAGACTGGAAAGGTGCGGTTTCAGAGAATTAAGTGCTTTTCCCATACAGATGATAGTATAAAATAGTAAGTGAGTCTGCTCTTACAGGTATGCCATTTACTCATTTGGCTACTGTGTTCATGCTCTTGGAGAAAGCCCTGATATTTTTGAGGTTTTAGAGAAATCCAAATTTAAGACTCTCCCTTTTTTTTTCTCTCTATAAATACCTTTGTGAAAATAAACTCATGCCCAGGACTTAAATTAAACTAAAGTGGCAAAGGAAATGAGGACAGTTACCCAAAATAAAATCTACTTTCTGCTTTATGGATAGTGGATTTTTATGGGGCTCTTTTGCTTCTCAGGAAGAACTCTGGATTTATTTCCTGAAGGTGGAAACTTTATTCTACTAGTTTAAAAGAAGGTGGAACTAACCAGGAGAAGGAAAGACTCTGTATATGTAGGGCAGACTTTTACAGATATCTTGATGTTTGAAGTAACCTGAAAGAATTTATTTGCCTTTCCATTACAATTTTTCTCAAGTGATGTGAATTCTTGGGTGGTTGAAATGGGAAACTGCATCCAAGTCCTTTGAAGTTTCAGGCTCTGGAACTCCAACAGGAAGGAAGAGAAGATTAATAACTGTCAGCAGACTGGCACAGCACATGTTACCCTGTGATACAGTTTGATCTGCACTAAACACATCTCCGGAGGACTGCTGTGTACCCTTCGACTGCCAATCTTAGCTATCTCTTAAAAATCCACTTCTTTCTTCAGAGACAGGCACAGGCTGGGTGCCTCATTATGTGTTCTCATAGTTTCCTATCAAACGATGTGGCACTCACCAAAACTGTGTGTGATACTATGCATTTTCTGTTCATCTTAATTTTGGGTTTGGAAATTACCATATATTGCAGACTATAGAAGTTGGCTTAGTTTTACTTTCTGTAGATTTACAATCAAAGATTGTAGTAACTTGGATAAATACAAAGGGGAAAAGGAGCATACTTTACTTGGGAGATAAACTACTGAATTCAATGTTCTGTTTCAGAAGGTAGAGAGTCGCATCCCTGAAAAGGAAAAAAAAAACCCTCAGGTCTGGCGTGTTTTGTCAATAACACTAATTCTTTTGTTAAATAAATATTTAGGATGAGAGATGCCAAACCATTGGGTTAAAAACCAAAGTTTGTTTGGTGATACAACATGCAGTTTTAATTGTGGTGTAAAAATCAATAATTTTAAACTTGGAAGCAATCTAATAGTCAAATATAGCCAAATACAATTAGTGTTGTATATCCTGATCGTACAGGAGAAGGAGTAGGTAGTCAAAGTCACACAGCTATTAGTTTTAAAACTGATTCTCACCAGCAGCAATACATTTTTCAATAAATGGAAGTTTCATAAATGCACATCAGCCAACCAGTGTCCTCTGTTGGAAACAATGGAAATAGACTTTGGTTAACTTCAACGGAAGTGAAATGTACAGAAACATTTCAAGAACATGTGAAATAAGGTGATGATGAATCAGGCTTTAGTTGAATTAACCAAGAGGCTGCCTTGGGTCAAAATTCCACAATCCTGTAACTGCAATCAACTGTCATTTAGAATGGAAGATGACTGCGCATTAATGCTGGTTCAGAATACCAATTCTCTGAAAGGTCTGGATGAATCATTTTATCAAAGGTGCAGTTATGTTGGTGATTGGTCACAACTCACTTTAGAGAAGCAAATAATTAGTCTTTGAGCTTATATACTGAACCATGAATCTCTGAGATATGTGTTTGTGTTAATATTAATTTTAAATTATATTACACCCTCCTTTAATTAGTATCCCTAGCATCTATTGTTTACACCAGTTCTCATGAATTTGCAAACATAATTATCAGTTCCTTCAGCCAGGAGCTTTTTTCATCTTGGAACCATATTGAAATTTGCTCTAATTGGAAGTCTGGGTATGATAAAGGATGTACTATGTTTGCATGTGAAGAAAATTAAACATTTTAAATACTTTCTTAGCAATAGGTTTTCAATAATACTGTGTATATCTACCATATCTAATAGTAACTACCGTAACAGAATAAGTTTCAATATCTTCTTCTCTAAACATCCTAGTATAATAGACATTCTGCCCTACCATCTTTAAGTTCTAGTACCTTGAAATTCTAGATTTTGACTTGTCAATAATTATACTAGATTTTTATTTCCCTTCAAAATTATCATTTCTATAAGTAGCTACTTTAGTAATTTATTCCCAAATAACAGTTGCTTCACCGGAATTGGCTTTTACTTTCTTCTCAGTAACAATACTGACCCTGGAGAACTTAGGCAGAAATTGCTTTCCTGAATGAATAAGGATTAGTTCAAATATCCATAGAGAGCAATTCTCAGAAAATAAGAAAGCACCAAAAATGTAAGTGTCAAGGAACACAGCCAAGGTAATTCTAAGAATATCACTCTGTTAGTACTGCTTTACTGAAGTCAACTGTACCTGCAACTTGGCCCAATTTGCTCAGGATATATAATGTCAAAATCAAAATTATAAGCTCAAAGCTGAAATATTTCATTGGTCAAAATTATGACCTGGCAGTTAAAGTGGTTGGGGGCCAGAGGTAGCTGTACGTTTCAGTCTCTGCAGTAGAAAGAAGAATTAGTTCAACTGTTTGAATCAGAGGATTTCTTCCCAAACAGGATAAATGCAGGAAACTATGTATAAAAAGTCAAATTTCCACAACAAAAACACTCAAGAAATAAATTTAGTGGAATGAGTAATTCTTGTTTAGGGAAAATGAATTTATGAATTACCATTAATATGCTCAATAAAACTAAAGTCTGGTTAGCTTCTTTGAACTCTGAGAAATTTATACTGTTAAATATTTTAAATTTCAAAAGAATATTTCTGACTTTAATAAGTCAAATAAAGAGGGCCAGACTTCTTCTCAAAGTATTCAGTGTTAATAGTTTGGTATATTTTTCTGTACCAGGATAATATTTTAAAAGTTTCTCTGACCAGAGAATTTCAAAATTTTAAAGAAAATCCTCCAGCAATTCTGTTACTTTAATTGTCATAAATTCTAATTTAAAAGTGTTTATAAGCCAGGAAGGGTGGCACACACCTGTAATTTCAGCACTCGGGAAGCTGAGGCTAGAGGATCATTGCAAGTTTGAGACCAGCCTACACTACAAAGTGAGCTCAAGACCATTCTGAACAATATAGGGAGGCCCTGTCTCAAAAAGACACTAAATAAATAAATAAATAAATAAATGTGTCTATAAAATATGGTGCTATAAATTGAATGATAGTAGCTGAGCCAACTTATTGTGTTTTTTTTTTTTATTGCGGTAAGAACATGGAACATGAGATATTCCATTTTAACCCATCTTTAAGTGCACAGTATCTTATTGCCAACAATAGGCACAATTTTGTGCAGAAATTCTCTAATTCCTATATTGTCAGTTCCTAAGAATAGCTTGAACAAACAGCAGAAAAATCTTGGTTATAGTATTCAGGCAGGGATAGTCAACATTTTTTAATAGAAGAAGACAGCCACAGAACCGCACCATTTATGTGAATTTCAGTGTCTCGACACTAAGGTTTAAAACACGTTTGCATTGCCATTTGTCATGTCAGCAGTTTCAAAGATGAGAAAGATGACATAGACCATGCTGCAACCTTTCACATGCCTTATTTTCTATATGCAATGAAATGTGAGAATGGCAAGACGGTTTAAATGAACTCTGTGCAACAAAGGACTTGTATGAAACCTCATCACCACCTGACAGTCTCTTAACCAAGAGAAATGTATGTATGAACAACATAACTGAATTTTGACTTGGGAGTTGGCAGACACATAGCAACAGAGAACTCGGAAAATATAAAACTGGGTTGTAATCTAATTTCGATTGACTCTCAACCCAGAATGACACAAGATTAATTACTGACTTTCGTAGGTTTTAGTCTTTTCCAAGTATCTCAGCTGATGCCCGAATACAGATTTCAAAGTACTCAGTAAATAGTCATTATTGTCTAACAGAATTTGTGATAAGGACAATATTCAAATCATAAACTGAAGATATATCTAGCATTATGTAACTCAGCTACTATTTTATTCGTTCTATATTCTTCTCCAGATATTACAATTAGCATTTTAATTAAGCACGTACTATCTGGACCTACTGAACACATAATATTGAGCTATAAGCCTAAGTGATTAATTCAACTACCTTACCATGATTTAAAATGATAATTTGGTAAATATGTCCCAGATGATTATGTTGGAGGCAATTTGATATAACCAGGCAGCTCTGTGACTTATCTCCACCTGCCACATTGCCACTTTCTCATCCTGCATCAGTCATAAATGCCAAAATGTGGCATGCCAAAATAAGATGTGATTTCAGCTGTTTTGGTAAAGACACCACCTATTCAGTTACAGAGCATTTTGCTTCATTAGGCACCAAGAAGCACCTTAAACATAGAACAACCAGCTATATTTGGGTCTTTATTTCCCACAGTGCTATACATGCCAGAAGGCAAGGGAGGAAAATCAGTAAGAACAAAAATGTATCTTCTTTTGCAGTATTTTTTTTTTTTTTTTGTCTTTTTGAGACAGAGTTTCACTATGCTGTTCAGGCTGGCCTCGAACTCACTTTGTAGCCCAGGCTGGCCTTGAACTCTCAGCAGTCCTCCTGCCTCAGTCTCCCAAATGTTGGGTTTGCAGGCATGCTCCACCACACTCGACCTGCAGTGTATTCTTGGTAGTAAGAAGTGAGTCACACAGAAGATGACTGAAGGAAACACTGCCACTGAGCAAACATGGAGAAATGACTTCTTACTAGCAGATCTCAGCATAGCTGATTTAGTATTGAGGCTCCACTGTACTTCCATCTCTCACAGCACACACTCACCTCATTTTACTAATTATTTTATATATTTATGGTGGACATGAAACTTCGTGGTGCTTCCCTTCAATAATCTAGTGAGGGTAGGCAGACCATAAACAGACAAATAAATCAAGTTAAAATAGTAGAGAGTGGTCAGCGTAATGGAGCAAATAAATCAGGATAGGTGTTAGGTATATGGATGTATGTACCTTTAAGTAGGCTGGCCAGATAGGGCATGTCATGAAGATGGCGTTTAAATCAAGACTTGAAAAAAGAGATGGATCAAATTTTGTAGATATCATAATTAATTTACTAAGAAATCTTTATAAAGGAAATGAATGATTGAGTCTGACTGGAGGTGAAGTACACAAAATGCATTAGTGTAGACATCGCAGAAATTATTAATGCAATAACTATAATACTGTTAGTGCTTTTAATAGAAATACTCAGTTTACAATGTGAAGCAGATTTCATACAGTGACTGGAAACTGTTAATTAAATAACAATGAGAGACTGGAATAGAAGCTGTGAAATAAGAGAGCAATATAACACAAATACAGTGTGTTAAAAATTACGATGGAAATATAGTGCTGTAAGTTAAGAAAGCAGAAGACAACCATTTTTAAAGGTAATGATTTACAATAGTTTGAAATATACATGCAATACAATATTAGAAGACCATTAGTCTTCATTAATATATCTATTACTAGAATTTTTAGAGAAAATTTTATTAGCTAGAACAAAGAGTAAATAACTGTGAAAAATCAGAAATCTACATGTAGAATGCTATACCTGGAGAAAAAGTAGACTATCATTTAGAGCATGTTGGCCGAAGCACATAAATTGGGAAGTTCGTAATACTTCTCTTATCAAGAGATGCTCTAAACTTGTATAAATAGGCATTCATTTACTTCCTCAATTTTCTTGTTTTCAAGGCTTTTATTTTCTATTGGAAAGTTGATGTAGTGTAAGACTCAAATTCCGATTTAAGCCGGCGTGGTGGCGCATGGGTTGCCTTTACTCCCAGCACTCAGGGAGGCTGAGGAAGGTGGAGCATTGTGAGTTTGAGACAGGCTTGGGCTGCAACGTGAGCAAGGCCGGCCTGAACTACATAGTGAGACCCTGTCTCAAAAAAAGCAGGGCCGGAGTTTGGCTTAAGTAGACACAAGGTTGTGACTTTGATCCCCAGTACTGACAAAAAAAAAAATTCTGATTTGATCATATGGGCCAAATTAATTGGATTATACTCAGAAAAGAAATTACAGAATATTTCAGGTCATATGAGTGATGGGTAACTGATCAGTAAAAACTCAGACTTTTCCAGTGATTTCCTTACTTTTCTAAAAATTGAAGGCATTTAAATAGAGAGCTCGTAGTGGTTCTTTTTAGATTCATTTTATTTTTTATTATTATCCTGCAGAATGTCTTGTAGTTCAACCACCGTTGGTACAAGCCCCTCAGCATCATTAAGTTAAAACTTCAATTTTTTAAAGTTTTAATCACATTGAATACAGGAAAACTAAACCTTAATTAACTTGAAAAGAGTAGTTGATGAAAAACTTTAACATTAAATTTTTTTCTGAGAGATGATATAAAAAGTATATTCATGCATCTCAATGAACAGATACTTTAGTGGAGAGATAATATCTTTTCTGCCTTAGATTTAAGTCACCATAAATATTTCACAAATTGAGTCCCCCAAAAATACAGCAATGGCTTCTGTTACCTTAGCAGTCCCAGAAACTGTACAAACCATCAAGGAAAATGAGGTTGGAAATAGAGTTCACAAGCATCTTCTACAAAACTAGGAAGCAAGAAAGTTCTGAAAACAATATGCATATAATCAAAATACTGTGCATGATGCTTGGGGGATGTGAAGGAGAAGCTTCTGGGTGCAGTGTGTCATGGAATGAAGGATGGTCAATTCTGACTGTAAATAGTAAACATTAATAAGTAATCTGTCTCAGAAGGAAAGAGTCCTACACAGCGTAGGAACTTGAAATTTTTATTTTTTTAATTTTTATTTGTTTATTTATTTGTTTTTTACAGCATTGGGTATAGAACTCACAACCTCACACCTGCCAGACAGACGCTTAAGCCACTGAGCCAAACTCCGAGCCTTAGTTTTCTGAGGCAGAGTCGCACTATGTAACTCAGGCCCGCCTTGCGCTAGGGTTGTAGCCCAAGCCGGCCTCAAACTCACAATGCTCCTCCTACCTCAGCCTCCCGAGTGCTGGGATTAAAGGCGTGTGCCACCACGCCCGGTGGAATTTGAAAATTTAATTTTAAAAAATTCTCAAAGTAAGTGCTTGAATATAGAAGAATATATATCTGTTCTGGAAGTCCTGTTTTGTAAATGTCTTCAGTTGGACTGCAATGGTGGCTTTGATGTCCTGAATTTAAAGTTTACCTTTCGCGGTTATTTTGACTTTGAGCAAAAGCCATACTTACATGGTATCAAAAAGATACTTACTAAAGAAGCCTTTCAGAACAGCTTCAGAAACTGGGAAGAATAATGATAAAAGTGTATTTGAAGGGAAGAAGAGTATTTTGAGGGAGATTGATAGCAATGTGTCTTTTAACATACTAATTTAAAAAAAATATATACCATTAACCATGGTTTTCTATTGTACCACATACAGTGCAGTGTGAAGTAGAACGATGTAAGGAAGGCATAATTTTAAAAGGACAGTAGAATGATCAGGCATTCAAAACAGAAGATACATCCTCGCTCCAGGACCTAGGGGCCACAGGGATCATCAGCCCTGCCCCGCTCCTCGCTCCAGGATGTAGGGACTGGCAGGTTCATCAGCCTCATCCCCCTTTTAGGCAAGGCAGAAGGCATCACAATCCCTGACTTGAAATTATACTACAAAGCTATAGTGATAAAATCAGCATGGTACTGGGAAAAAACCGACCTGAGGATCAACGGATAGATTAGAAGATACAGACACGACTAAGAAGACACTTAGCCACCTTATCTTTGACAAAGGGGCTAATCATGTTCACTGGAAGAAAGATTGTCTCTTAAATAAATGGTGCTGGAAAAATTGGCTTTCCACATGCCAAAGAATGAAACTAGGCCCATGTTTCGCACCATGCAGTAAACTAAAGTCAAAATGGATCAAAGATATAAATATTAAAACAGAAACACTAAATCTACTGGAAAACAAGGTAGGTAGAAATCTTGAAGACATAGGTATAGACGAAGAGTTCATGAACAAAATGCAAACCATACAGGAAGTCTTCAAAGAATCAACAACTGGGATCTCTTCTTATCAAAAAGTTTTTGTACTTCAAAAGAAATCACCAACAGAGTGAAGAGCGAGCCCACAGAATGGGAAAGAACTTTAGCCAGCTGTCCCTCAGACAAAGGGCTAATGTCTAGAACATATAAAGAATTGAAAAACATTAGGTTCCCCAAATTCCAAGACCCAATCCAAAAATGGACATCTGAGATGGACACCCACTTCTCAGAGGAAGAAATGCAAATGACAAATAAATACATGAAGACATGCTCAGCATCACTGGTCATTTGAGAAATGCAAATTAAAACAACATTGAGATTCTATCTCACTCCAGAAAGAGTAGCTGACATCAAGAAATCAACTGATACCAAATGTTGGCAGGGCTGTGGGTAAAAAAGAAACACTTCTCCACTGCTGGTGGGAGTGTAGACTGGTACAACCACTGTGGAAATCAGTGTGCAGATTCCTCAAAAAACTAGGATTGGGAGTCCCATTTAATCCAACTATTCCCCTTCTGGGTATTTTCCCAGAAAAATCAAAAATGTTATGCCACAGTAATATATGTGCACCCATTTTCATAGTAGCACAGTTTGTAATAGCTAAGTCTTGGAAACAACCAAAATGCCCATCAACTGCAGAATGGATAAAAAAGATATGGTATTTTTATACAATGGAATATTACTCAACTATAAAAAAGGATAACCTTGAGGCTTTTATAGGTAAATGGAGGCAGCTTGAGACCATACTCATAAGTGAAATAAATCAAACTCACATTTATAAATATCATAGTTTCCCTAGTATAAAAAATAATAAAAAATAAAAACCTGAAAGACTAATAAGATCCTAAATATACAATAGATGTTTTAATAATGAAGAGGAAAGAAAGTGTTCAAAAAGGGTAGAACAACTAGGATGGGGAAAGGAAAAAAGGAAGAAAGGAAAAGATTATATGTATGTTGCCAAACACATATAAATGTATGTATGTATATGTATGCTAGATAGATAACTATACTACTAATCTCTGTTCATCAAAAAGAACAGTTTGTGCTGTCATTGTTTGATCACTTCCGTGCCTAGATTTTATAATCTGAACAACTTGTAAGACAACAATATGCAATATACTAATTAATGTTAATTCCCTACTTTTTTTTGAAATTCTGTATCATTTCTATACTTTTTTTGTTTTGCTTTTTTAAAATTAAAAATTAAAAAAATGCTATGAGACAATAAAGGGAATTTCAAAAAAACCCCAGAAGATAGAAGGCATGAAACTACAAAATGTATGTAAATGAAAATAAATAGGATCAAAATAGATTGTGTATAAAAATTTAGGAGAAAAACATAACTTACAAATATGTCCAAAACGTGTAGT
>RJWM01028724.1:0-25232 GCA_004363535.1 Dasyprocta punctata
TCTTAACCATACTTGCAGTTTTTGTAGCCAGATCCTCTTGCTCCCAAGGACTTGGACCATGAATCTAGATTCATAGCTGGGAGACAAATCCAGGTGCCAGACTCTAGAACCCTGTCCCTCTCTGTCCCTTGTGCAACCCTTTGTTATAAAGCTGAGCAGGCCTCCCTGGCTCTCCCTTTGGAAGGTGTTCTACTCCAGGGCACTTCCCAGACAGTCATGCTGTTAGACCATTGGTGGTTCTGTCCCCTGTCATGCCCAACCTTAAGCCAATCACTTATTAGGGCCGTGGGGAGGGGGTGACTGTGATTGGCTGAGAGGCATGGGCACCCATCCTCTGAGACTAGGCCTGGGCTGGGCCATCACCCAGCACATTTGGTGACTGAGAAAAACAAAACTTATTCTCTCACAGTTCTGAAGGACATAAGTCTGGAGTCAAGGTGTCAGCAGGACTATGCTAGGCTTTAGGGGACAATCCGTGCCTTTTTTGTCTCTTCCAGCTTCTGGGGCTCCAAGTTTTCCCTGGTTGTGGCCACATAACTCTCCTCTCTGCCTCTGGGGTCACATTACCTCCTCTGCGTCTCTTTGTGTCCCTTTCTTGTGTGTGTCTCTTATAAGGACATTTGTCACAAGATTAAGGGCTGCCTTGCATAATCCAGAATAATCTCCTTATCATAAAATATTCAATTTAATTACACCTGCAAAAACTGGTTTTCCAAATAAAATAATACCCATAGATTCCAGGGTTAGCACCATTCAAGACACCATTCAACACAGGTATTTATACTTCTGTCCACAGCAACAAAGGTGATACAGGGACTGCTCCTGAGAGTCAACCACTGAAACACCTGAGTTTCTAACACCGGGGACCACATGAGACTTGACCAGCAGTACTGTCAGCCCTGGCGGCGCAGAGCCTGCTTGGAGGATGAGTAGAAGTTGTGTCTGCTTTTGGGTGTGCTGCTAGCCCCCTCTCTGCTTCATTTTCCCCACTGCCCCATTTGGTCTCAACTACCTGAGTTTTTCTATGATGGCAGAATTCGCTCATTGTGCCTCGCCCGACATCTGAGAGCCGCCAGTGGCCTGCCTGGCATTGAAAAGGAAAAAGTTTCTGGAAGACCCACCTGGGGCCGGAAGCCTTGAAGTTCCTGTGGGTCTGGGGCTTGTGAGGGGAAGCTGAGCGGGAGGAGGGCTGCTTGGGGGCAGGGAATTGGCCCTGAAGACCGGAGATGGTTTCCTGAGGTCCCAGCTCTGGGGGCCCTGGGGTGCGGTGGTGTGTATGGGAAGGCGTCCGATGAATTGCCCACCGGGTGGACTTGCCATCCTACAGAGCCCCAAGCAGGAAGCCCCCATTGCCTCCTTTCCTAAGCCCCCAGGCCTGAAAGCCAGGGACCCAGGGAGAATAAAACAGCCTGGGCAAAAAGGCTCCAAGGCAGTTCAAAGCCAGAGAGAGACTGAGGATGAAGTTTTCAAGCCGCATCCGAAGGGAGGGCTTTTCATCCGCCAGCCTTTGAATCGGGAATCAAGGCGGGCAAAGTTACTACCAGGTTAAAGTTTAAATGGCACAGAAAGGGGAGACGGGAAGATGAAACACCGGCCGTCTGGCCAGGGGAACAAAGCCGGAGCCCAGCCTGGGCACCTGGCCGCAGAGGCGCGGAGCATGGCAGTCCCGGCCGGGAGGGGCTGTGCGGCCATTGTTCCGCGGAAGAAGGAAAGTAATTGAAAGGAAAGGTAAGCCAAGGAGAGGCAGCCGGCACGTGTGACTGCCTGGATCGTTAGAAAATAATTTAAAGGGAACAGGCCCATCAAGCAGTGTCTCTTATGGAAATGCCATCATAGAAGAGAAAGGAAGGGGAGGGTGGGGAAGCCTTTTCATTCTTTGAAAAAAGCTTTCTTTCCTCCTCACTAAGTACAGACCAGAATATCATTTGAAATCTAGTCATTTTGCAAACTTGCCTCACTTACAAACTGCCTGGGCTGGAGGCCCTTCCCAGGGTCTTGGGAACTGGGGAGCCCCGAGTTTGGAAGGACTGTAGGCTGCATGTCCACAGACTTTCCTTGGTGAGCTGAGGCTCTCTACTTCCCTGGGAAGCCCAGCCAGAATTTTGCTGATTTTCCCAGTAACTCCTACCTCCAAACTGCTCCTGGTGCACCGTGGTTTGACTGGCTTCCACCTGTAACTTCGGGGGTTGGTGGGATCCAGTTGGTGAGTCAGCATCCTTCCCAGGGTACTTCACACTCAACTCATTCTAGATGAAACTTCTGGGTCCCCAGTATTGACTGGATGCAAGGGGGGAAATGTCTTCTGATGTTCTAATCTTCTGAACTAAAACATGTTCAAAATGATTGAGATTAACAAAGCACCTACTCTGTGCAGACAGTCTAGTGAACAAAGCATGTATCCCTAAATGTAGGAACCTGTAGACTAGTTGAGGATACCGACGAATAGAGGAATACCAATAGAGACAGATAATTATGACAGCGGAAGCAGTGTGGCTATGAGGGCTTATGTTTTCTTGATGTGTTGGCCTCTTGATTATCATAAAATAAGCTTCTCACTACAGTAATATTTTTTGGTCTGAAAACTATCTTGGCTACTTTCTTTTGATTACTGTTAGCATGGTATACTTTCCCCAACCTTTTAACCTTATTTCGCGGCTTGCATTTAAAAGGAAGACCTTAGGATTTTTAGTGTCTAGAAAAAATCTGTATACTGCTTCATTTAAAATTTTTTTTCATTAACTATAGAATTATAGTTGACAGTTCTTTCAATATTTTAAAAATCATGTTCTATTTTCTTTATTTATTGAAGTTAATTGAGCTTCTTGGATCTATAAGCTCATAGTTCTTATAAAATTTGGAAAACTTTGGCTACTATTTCTTCAAATGTGTTTCCTGCCTCCTTTCCTCTATAAAATTCCTGTTACATGAGCATTAGGCCATCAGGGAAGGTTGCCTAAAGGAGTAGGCATTTGAGCTGATTTGTGAAGATAGATTAGATGTTAGCAGGGGGCCTCTACTTCCAGGCAAATTGGAGTAACATGGACCAGATTTACTTTACCACCTGAAATGATGGAAAAATTGAACAACACATATAAATCAGTGGTTTTCTGGATGCTGGACATTAAGAAATAATCAATAGTGTTCTCTGAGAGATGAGAGTCAAATGAGGAGAGCCCTGTGATTGCCCAGCTTGTTGCCTGGAGAGAGCTTCCAAGCCACATCACAGGGAAAGGGACCAGGGAAAAGACTGGTGGAACCTTGAGTTGAGGAGACAGAGTTGAGAGTCAGGAGACCAACGTGACTGGAATGTTCAGGAAAGACGATCTGAGAAAAGGGAGAACTCTGGAGGTTCTGTGTGTCAGTGTCCAGCAAAGTGTCAGTCAGCAGACACAGGCAAGTGAGGAAATAACCCGAGGCTCAGGAATGAACACTGGAAGGGGCAGAGTGATGAGAACCTAGTGCTTGCATAGGGTGGGAATAGTGCCTGTTCCCACCAGCTGGACTAGAGAACCTCATAATTCACAGGCCTTTGGGTTGAGCACTGAATGTTGCTATGGTTTGGATTTTGTACAGTGGTATTCTGGTTCACGAGCTTAATTTCTTCCATGATTTTGGAAAAGATGGCCATGTTTGTGTTCATGTGGGAAAGATGGTTGTGATTATATTCATCGCCCAATGCAGAATTCATAAACAGAAACAAAATTTTGCCAAACAATTCTGTTTGTGAGTCAAATTGTTTCCAAACAAAAGTGTTTGTGAACCAAGGTATCACTCTACAGTATTACCTGAAGGTCCATGTAGTAAAGGCTTGGTTCCCACCAGCGATTGGGAGGTGGTGGAAACTTTTAGAGGCAGACCTAGTAGGGGGACTTCAGGTCATCAGGGATGTGCCCTTGAAGGGGACTTTGGGACCCCAGTCTCTTTCTTTTTACCTCTCATGTCCTGGCCACAAAGTCAGAAGTGTTGCTCCCTGCCACAATGTACTGCCTCACCACAGGCCCAAAAGCAACAGGGTCAACACATCACAGACTAAAGCTTTCATATCTGTGAGCCAAAATAAGCCTTGTCTTTTTATAACTTTATAGCTCAGATATTTGTTAAGGTCATGAAACTGACTAACACAAAGGTCTCACTTCAGTAGTGGCCAATCATTAGCCTAAGACTGAGCACCACTCCAGTCCTGCTTAACATCTTGAAAATAAGACCCCAAAGGATCCAGTTGCTTCCAGATACTTTAAGTGCATGCAGAACAAAGCTTAAGCATGTGTAGAGGATTGCAAAAATATCCAGCACCCAGAAAGATAAAATTCATTATGTCTGGCATTCATTTCTATGTTAACAGGTGTGCAAAGGAGCAGGAAAATCTGACCTATGAGAAAAAAGAGAATCTCTCAATCAAAACTGACCAAGAGCAGATATAGATGCTAGAATAAGCAGGTAAGGACATTAAAACAGTTATGACTATATTATAGGTGTTTAAAAAGTTGACTAGAAACATGGAAGAAATTAAAAGGACCTAAATCAAAGTACTACAAGTGAAGACTACAACAGCTGAAGTCACGCTGAATGAGACTAACAAGAGAACACTTTGCAACAGAAAAGACTGGTGAACTTCAAGAGATAGCAATAGAAACTATTCAAAATGAACCAAAGAGAGCAAAAAGAATAAAAAGAAAGGCAGGAAACAGGACACAAGTGAACTGCAGGGCAGCATTTGGTGGCCAAAAGCACATGTAATAAGGGTTTCTTAAAGAAAAGGAGGCAGGAAATATATTTGAAGAAACAGTAGTCAAAATTTCCAAATTTTAGGAGAACTATATGTTTACAGATCCAAGAAGTTGAATGAACTTCAACCACAAGAAACAAAAAAAAGAAAAAATAGTAAAACATGATCTTTAGAATATTGAAAGAGCTATCAATTATAATTCTAGAGCTAGTGAAAAGCATTTTTTAAAACATGAAGCAGAGTATAGATTTCTTTCCAGACACTGAAAAACCTAAGGACTTAATTTTAAAATGCAAGATACAAATAAGGTAAAAAGTAAAAGTATAGGTAAAGTATACCATGCCAACAATAATCCAAAAAAAAAAAAATAGGCAAAGAATTTTCAGACCAAAGAATATTACTGGTGTAAAAACGCTATTTTATGATAATCAAGAGGCCAATACATCAGGAAAATATGATAATGCTAATTTAACAGAGCTTCAAAAATGTGAAGGAAAAATTTATAGGACTGTAGGGAAAGTAACTCTACAATTATGGTCAGATATTTCAACACCTATCTCTCAGTAACTAATAGAATATAGTGTAGAAGTCTAGAATACCACTACCCAACAGGACCTAGTTCACATTTGTACAACACTTAATCCAATAGCTGCAGAATACCCATTTTTTGCAAGGGCACATGAAACTTTGGCCAAGATAGACTGTATTTGGGGTCATGAGATAAGTCGTGATAAATTTAACAAAGGTTTAAGTCACACAGTATATTCTCTGACCACAATGGAATTAAATTAGGAAGGAATAACAGAAAGATTTTGGGAAAGTCTTTTAAGTATTTGGAAACAAAATGACACACTTCTATATAATCCATGGACCAAAGAAGAAATTGAAGAGAAAAAAGAGAAAATATTTTTTACTGAGTGAACATGATAACACATTGACTATATCAAAATTTGTGGAATGTCTCTAACATAGTTTACCAGAAAACTTATAGTACTAAATGCCTGTTAGAAAGGGAAAAAGATCACAAACCCATCACCTCATTTTTTTACCTTAAAAACTAGAAATGAAAGAACAAATTAAACTCAAAGTAATCAGAATAAAGGAAATAATAAAAATGAGTAGGAATCAATTAAATAGAAAATGGAAAAATAATAGAACAAATTAAAGGAAATCAATGACAAATTAGTTTTTTGAGATCAGTAAATGTAGTAAACCACTAGTCAGACTGATCAAAAAAAAATAAAGACGACATTATCAAAATCAACAATGACAGAGTTGACATCACCACAGAATTTATAGATATTAAAAGGAAAAGAAAGGGATGTTATAAATAGCTCTATGTTAATAAATTCAACAACTTAGCTGACACAGGCAAAACCCTTAAAAGTCACATCTGAGAAGATGAATTGTTCTGTATTGATAAAAATAATAGAATTTGTAATTTCTTTCCCACAAAGAAAACTGTAAGCCAAGGTAGCTTCCTTTGTGAATTCAAGCAAACATTTTATAAAGAAATAACACCAATTCCACTCAAACTCTTCCAGAAAATAGAAGGGGGAATATTCTCACTTTATCCAATGAGGATTACGTTGCCTAACATCAAAGCCAAACAGGCATTACAAAAAAATAAAGCCAAAAACTAATATCCTCCATGAACATAGATGCAAAAGTTCCTTAAAACAACTTTAGGAAATTGAATCCAATGACACATAAAAAAAGATAATATCTCATGACCAGGATGGTTTAGCATTAATCAATGTAATTTATTATATTGACATACTAGGAAAAAATATATGATCACCTTAATAGGCACAGAAAAAGCATTTAATAAAATTCAATATGCATTCTCGATTTTTAAAAACCTCAATACGTGAGGATTAGAAAGGAAAGGAAGGGCCGTGTGGAATGTAGCCTACTGCAAAGGAATAGAGGGTCTTGTTTAACCTAAATACCTACAGGCAACATCATGCTTAGTGATGACAGGTTGAACAGTCTTTGTAAGATCAGGAACAAGACAAGGATGTTATTCTCACTGCTTCTATTCAATTCTGCACTGGAGATTGTAGTCAGAAAATAGGAAAAAATAGTAATAAAGAAGAAAAAAATGAAGTAAAAGTATTTTTATTTGCAAATAACACAGTTGTCTATATAGGAATATATAAAATGGAATCTATACACCAACAGCTAGAAATAATAAAGATATTTGGCAGGGTAGCAAAACACATGATTAGTACACAGAATCAGTTATGCTTTTATATACTAGTAAGGAACAATCAGAAACTAAAAATGCCACTTATAATAATATAAAATGTTAAATGCTTAGTGATCAACCTGAGAAAATGTGTAAGGTCTGTATACTGAAAACTATAAAACATTGCTGAGACAAATTAAAGAAGATCTAAGTAAGTAGAGTTATGCTTTGCTCATCATGGGTCAAAAGACTCAATTAAAAAAAAAGACTCGATAGCTTTAAGATGTAGTTGCCCCCAAATTTATCAATGGATTCAAAGCTATCTCAATCAAAATCCCAGCAGGTTTTTGAGGATTCCCAAATTCATCTGTACTGCAAAAGGGAACACAATAGCCAAAGCCACTATAGATTACTTGGGTTGCTTGGGTTTGGGGACACAGGCTGAATGGAAGGGATGACAAAGAGACAGGAGCAAACTGAGAGGTTACAGATTTGTTACCTGGACTGTGCTAATGGTTTCATAAGTGTCAACATTTGTCTCATTGTATACTTTAAATGTGCGCAATTTATAGTGTGTAAATTATGCCTTGAAAGACCCATTTTTTTTTTTCTTTTAAAGCAGGCAGTGGGGAGAGAAAGGGAAGAATTCTCCTGGTCAAGAGAACAGCCTCAGCCAGGCATAGGGGTGCACACCTATAATCCCAGTACTCGGGAGGCTGAGGCAGGAGGATTGTTGTGAGCTCCAGGACAGCCTGAACTGCGTAGCAAGACCCTGTCTCAAAAAGACACCTCCCACAAAACAAAACAAAACACAAAAAAACCAAGCGAACAGCCTGTACAGATGCCTGGAGGTGAGAGCTGGTCTGGCTTCTGCCTAGTGACAGGGACTGGGCCTGGCTGGAGAAGGGGACATGACATGAGGAGCGGGTGACAGGCAGCTGTTTATGGCCTCTGTAATATGCATATATGTTCAGTGCCTCATTAGAAAGTCTTTGGTATTCTTCCAATAGCACACAGGCCTGGGCCACCGCTATCCTGGTTTTACTGCCTCTTCTGGGCTTCTGTAATACCCAGCCATTCTGTGTGAGTGTTCAGACGAGCCCCATGAGGGGAGGTCTGGGATCAGGGTAGTTAGGTGGGGCCTGGGGAAATGAGAAGATGCTAGGGGTGGTGCCAGAGGGCTCTAGGAGGTGGATCCCAAACCTTCTGCCCAGCTTGGGTGGGGATCTGCGTGAATTCAGAAAATTCACTGCAGAAAAGTTTATTAATAAAGTGGACTTTGCTGAATGAAGTGCAGATGCACATAATAGGCTGTCTGGAGAGTTCTCTGTAGTCATTTGAAGTCCAAAGGCCAAGATGGAGGGTCAGAGAAGCAGGGTTCTATGGCAGTTCACATGTCTATAGGAGAAAGAGTAGGGTAAAGGTTGTAGAGGAGGAACAAAAACTTCCCCCCAAACACCAGCCAGTTATGTGGTGAACTGGTTTTCTGTAGATTGGCTTTTAGCAAACCAATTTCTGCAAATTAGTCTGCAAACTGGAAAGCAGTTTCTACTTCTCCCAGGAGAAACGGACAAGTGTCAGTGAATTTCCCCAAGGGAGAGCAGAAGTGATTCATACCCCACTGTGGAAGCCAGAAGACGTTTTTATGGGCACATTGTGTGTTGTGTGCTGTCCAGAGCCCATTGAGGGCCCAGGCTGTACTAGGGATGCCCTGGAAGGCAGAGAGAGAAAAGAAGAACCACACAGGAACTTCCATGAGGTTTGGAGTACAAGAAAAGCCAACATGCAACAAACACTAGTCAAAGAATGAACCACAATGTGGTCACTTGTAGGATGACATGGGAACTCAAGGAAGGGGAAACCAGGGTGGGGATGGATAGAGTGGCACCAGGCTCTGGTGAATGTCTTTTTGAGGAGACAGGGTTGAAATGGGTTTGCAAGATGAATTCAGATTTGCATCAGGACAGGGAAAGAAGGTAAGGGAAGCAATGTACAGTGAGCAGCATGTTCCACGTATCATGTCAGCAGTGAACAGAGCATGCTCTGAGATGATCCTCCCTAATACTAAAACCACCCCCTGATGACATTGTACACAATCATTTTGGAAATGTTAACAGTGCTTGAAAGGACAGATAATGGGGTTTGCATGTCTGTTAGCTTTCCTGCTTTTTTCTTTTCTGATTTTTCTACCAAAAATATGTATTACTTGTGCATTTTTTAAAAAATGACCTGAATTTACAGGTGAACAAATCTAACCCATTTCCCTTCCTTGAATGGAAGACCAACCTTTTCTCAGATGGTGGTTTAGACATATTGGCTCCCCAAGAGAGGGACGTCCAGGGTGTTCAACCCCGCATTGTCTGAGGCCTCCCCAGATCCCCTGGATGCTCCTATCAGTCCATAGGCTTCACTGGACATGGGCCAGCGATGGGAGAATGTGCTCAGGCTGGCATTGCAAGGTGCCAGGCCCACCTGAGCAGCTGGGCAGGTGTGACAGCTGCCCTGGACCACTTGGACCTGGCTGTGCCTCTGCACACACACCCGTCCCCACCTCGCCTCCCCTCCCCGCACCGCCCGTCTTCCCGGGCTAGCTCAGGTGTGGTGCATCTGCGGCCCGTTGGCAGCTCTCTTGCCTGTAGTGCTCAGGAGCTGTCAGGTTAAAAGCTGGCTTGCTCAATTTGATCCCACATGCGAGCTGTTTTATTTCCCTCTCTCTCCCTTACATGGCTTCGGTGTGCTTTTATAAATATTTCACTAGCCTTGCTAAAGTCTATTTCATCTCTCTCTTAAATTTATTAAATATAAATGCAGCAACAACTCTACCATAAGTCTCTCTTTGCTGTCAAAATCTCAAGCTCCTATGGAAGTAAATATAATTTGCTTTGTTTACCATGGGTAACTCAAGCCCTATCTGTTGTATCAATACCTCCTGAGTCCCCCAAATCTCTCCGTTTTTATTAGCAGGGGACTCATGTGGGGCACAGGCCATAGGGCCCACTTTGAAAATGGCATGACAAAGTCCTTCCCGGGGCTTCTCTCTGAGACTTGGCTGGCAGGGAGGACCTTGGTTCACTGGTCCCTCAATGCCCTCTTCACTTAGTAACTGTGGATGACTTTCTTCATCACCCCAGACCTGAGTAACCCTGAGGAGCACTGGGCGGAGCTTTGCTCCTTGCTTCCCTTTTGGAATCAAGGGTCCATCTGCTGCAGCTGGTGACCTGGCCAGAAAAAAGACATAGGTCCCTGTGAAATGATTGAGGACATTGACTCCTCTCCTGGTTCCCTCCCCAGACCTGGAGCCAACAGAATGAGGGGCAAGGCAGGAATTCTGGTCCCAGAAAGCCACAGGCGCCACCCCCAACCCCCCTGCCACTTCCTTTGTTCTATGTTAATTGCAAAATAAACACAACTCTGCCCACCGACTGTGGGAAGAGATTTCTGCCAACTGGGGAACCAGCAGGCAGTGGGCAGGGGCTGCCTTGGTTCTGGCGGCATTTGCCCTCCATTGGCCATGTGTGATTTGCTGAGGAGGCAGGGAAGCGAGAATCATTTGTCAGAATCGGAAGGACCTGGCTCGGCTTGAGGGTAGGGAGACCAGGGAAGAGGCAGACACACTGGATTTGAACTGAGGGCAGTGATATTGAGTTTCTCTTCCACAAAGAACTGAGTCTCTTGCACAAGGAAGAGTACTTCTTCCACGTTCACCTCTTAATAAAAATGGCCCTCTCCGACTAGCCTGAGTTGGTCGTGACATTGCTGCCCAAAGTGTTGTTTCCTTTGTAAGAAAGCACTTGGTCTAGTAACCCTGTTCCCCAACTCCTATGCTGGAATCTTCCACCGAACTTCCCAAAAGGAGAGAGAGAGAGAGAGAGAGAGAGAGAGAAACAGAGAGAGAGAGAGACAGAGACAGAGACAGAGACAGAGAGACAGAGAGATCACAGGCTCCAGGCTTTGCAGTAGGACTACTCTGTTAAATGTTAAGGACTGACCTCTGGATGCCTCCAGGAATGCAGATCTGAGCTAAAACTCAACAGCTCCAGGGGACTGGCCCTCCATGGGCTGTGTCCTGGGGGTCTCTGAGACCATCCTGCAGGCCCAGGAAGAAGAGCCTTGTGTGGTCTTGCAGGTTTCCTACCCCATCATCCTTTTTAGACATATCAAGAACAGAAAAGCTTTGCCCCCAGGAGGGGAAAGGAGTGTGTTTCAGGAGCTGGCCTAAAGCCCTGTTCCACATTACACCAGTATATTAAGCTACTCAGCTCATGTTGAATGCTATTGCTTGGTGTAATTTCACTTAAAAATATGCAAAGAATTTTAGAGTATGCCTCTTGGAAAAATTAATAATTTTGATTTTACATCTTTTTTTTTTTTTCGTGTTTTAGAATTTTTGTTTTCTTTTTGGAAAATGGTCCCTGTGAAAAATTATAGGCTCCACTGCTTTTGGGTAAGTCGTACTCCTGGGTCTGGGGTGGAGAAGCCAGAGCAAGGGGTGTTAGGGACAGATGGGGAGAAGTGCTGCTTGCCCTGGAATAAAAGATCACCAACTTTCACCCTACTATCCCTGGGGTGTCCCTGGGGAACATGCTCCAGTAGACCCCTGCCAGCCCCGCCTCCCAGGTGGTGTGGGAGGCTGCAAGTCCCCCAAGGTAACTGACGGGGCAGCAGTGGGCTCCCTGTGTCAATTGCATGGTGGCTTTCAGGCCTGGGGCTGGAGCTTCCTGTCTCACCGTGGGAGCGAGGCTATTTCGGGAGCTCGCTGCTTCCCTTCTGCTCCAGGGAGGGCGGGAAGGAGGGCGGGCAGTGGGGGAGGCGCAGGCCTGAGGCTCTGCTTCTACCAGGTGTTCAGAGCAAACTTTTCTTCCCTCCTGCTTCTGCTGCCCACTGCTGGTGGAATGGGCTTGTCAAGTTGGCACAACTTTTTTGGAGATGCTTTTTAGCCATTTTTTCAGAATGAAAGAAAAAAAAAAAAGAACTGGCCATATTTTCCTTAAAATTAGCGGCATGGTCATATGAGGTATGATTTCCTGGAATAAACTTTACCTTGAGAATCCTGCAAATCATTAGGAATCTGGGGGTCCTGAGAATGTATTGTGTTTCGCTTCTTGGCTATTTTAGCTGTGGCTTCCCTTTTCCTGGGGCGGTGGGGACCAAAGAAGAGTAACATGGTAAGTAAAGGCCCTTCTTCCTGTCTATCTGTCTTTCTCTTCCTCTCTTTGGGCTGAACTCACTTAGCTGAATGAGATGAATGTCTGAATCGACTCCATTGTACTTTCGTACAACGCGTTTACTTCTGTCATATGCTCTTGCACTCACCAAACCATTGTTTTGGTGACTTTCCTGGGAGGTCAGTAGGACTGATATTTCTATTTTTTCTTGAGTCCAGAGGCTGGGAGGAGGAAACTCATTTGACTAGGTTGCCTAATGAGTTCCTGGGACTTGGAGCTGTCTCCCTAGTCCCAATTCATTGCGATGATGCCTCTCTCCGGTTACCCCACATGACCTCTCCGCCTGCCCTGAGATTCCCAGCATACCATGAAGGAGGCCTGTGAACAGCCCCTGGCCAATTTTTGAGCCTCAAACTATGGCTGTCTCCTGACTCCAGCTCAGGGTACTGATTCTTAGTGGGAGGTATTTTTGTCCTTCTGGTCACTTTTGGCAATGTCTAGAAACACTTTGGTTGTCACAGCTGGGGTTGCTACTGGCATCCAGGGAGGTATGGCTATTGAACATCCTCCCTCACCACAAAGACTCACTGTCTCAGGGTGTCAACAGCACCAAGACATGTCACAAGAAAGGTGTATTTTTAGTGTGCTGCCCAAATTCTAAAACTAGAAATGCCACCTAGAGTTCTAAATTTCTGGTTTTCACTGACACATTGGGAGGCCTTGCCATGCACACATGGTGGCCACATTCCTGCTGGGCAGAGGCAGACCTTTCACAAGGGGGCTCCTGCCATTCTGTCTGCACACTGACCTGCAACCCTGCTTTATCAGCTACAATCAGAGCTGTCCTTCCAGGCTAAGTGTTGATGGTCCCACCACCAGCACTGGGGTTTGTGTGTTCTGTGACCTCAGGGTCCTTCCATCTGTCTCATTTCCCACAGTGGCCTTTAAGGAAAATCACAAGACTCATAAAGCAAATTTCTCAATGAAAACTAAGGGGAACGAGGACATCCCTGCCCTCCTGGCTGGTGCGAGGCTGCAGGCAGGGAAGCGGATCCCAGCCCAGTCACACTTCTTTCTCTCCAAGTGGGCTCTGGTTTTTGTGGGCGACTCCATTGTGAAGAGCCAGCCCGACAATGGGGTGCAGACGGTTGACAGGCTTCTGAGAGAGCGCATTTCCGATAGTGCAAGGTAACGGCTTCATTACTCGGTGAGGAGTGACCCATATTTCCTAGCATGATTTCCCTGCTGTAACTCAAATTGAGTTCATGTTATTCTAATGATATCAGTTGACCTTGAGAATTAGACCAAGAAGCCTGGGGTTATTCTTCCAACTTCCACTGCAGATTCTTCTGATGTGTTTGGAAACACAATCTGCTCCTCATTGCCCTGAAGTGGGCAGGGGAAAAATAGAAAACAAAGATCCTGACCTGCTCTGATTTTTAGAAAATGCATCTGGGCAATTTCAGACCATTGAGGCTCCTTCCCTCCCGGTCCTGCTCCTGCCACGGTGCACAGCTGAAGCTTTCCCTGCACCCGGACAGGGTGAGCCAGAGCCCTTGCCCTGGCCTCCTCTGTCTTTGCCTCTCCCCCTGGCTCCTGGCTCCCTTGTGGCAGGAAGGGTCCTCAGCTATGTCTTGTGGGCCTTATGCTTCACTCACCTTGCCAGGTCACCGTCCCCAAACACAGCAGGTGGCATGCCCCTTGTCTAACACCCTGACCAGCTCTCCACTGCCTGCTGGTAAAGCTGAAGTTGTTAACCTGGCATTTGAGGCCTTTAATTCCAGCCCCTCTCCGTCCCAGTCCTTTTGGGCATGCATGGTACAGAACAACTTGGTGCCCTGCCACTGCACTAGACCTCCATACCTTGTCCCAGCACCTGCTCCTGAGACTCCCTGGCCATCCCTTCATGCTACTGCTCAAGCCCACGTCTCACCGTTCTTGTGTTTCATGATGTACTCGAGTCTTTCTGGAGCCCTGACTGTTCTGGGTGTTGTGGTCACAACTGTGAACAAGTCAGATCAAGTCCCTGTCCTGCTTGAGCTTTCATCCCCTGGTATGTGTGTGTATGGGGCAGGAGAGAATACAGATAAAAAATGAAATCTCAAATATGATAAATTTTGGCTGTGTGTGTGTGTGTGTGTGGTACTAGGGTTTGAACCCAGAGCCTTTGCACTGAACTGTAGCCTCAGCCCTTTTTTATTTTGTGACACGGGCTCACTAAGTTGCCCATGCTGAGCTTCAACTTGGAATCCTCCTGCCTCAGCTCTCAAGAGTACTGAGATTACAGATGTACACCACCATGCCTGGTTCTAGCATGATAAACTTTGAAGGATTTAAGGTGCCCGTGGGGATTTGTGGGAATGGTCTCTTTATTGAGGGGCTCCCTGAGGAGGATTATGGCCTGAGACCAGCCAGGTAAGTGGCAATCAACCCTATAGAAAAGTGGGGAGAGAGGAAACCCAGCCCCAAAAGTCCAGGCTTCAGGGTACAGCACTTAAGAGCTGGAAGCTCAGGTGGGCAGCTGGGTCCAAATTCACATTGCACGGCTGTGTGCCTTGGTAAGGTGCATTTTTGTGCCTTGATTTCCTTATCTGTAAAGTGGGGCAACGTGATAAGGAGTCAGCAAATTCGTATTGGTAAAGGGTTTAGAAATTCTGTGTGCGTTCATTCATCTGAACAGAACAGTTCAGGAATTTCCACTAGTCCCATTTAGGTTTTCTTTTCTTTTCTTTTTTTTTTTTTTTTTTTTTTTCAAATTGTTACCAGACCTAAAGACAATTGGGACCCAATGAGCACTGGTCCTTGGAATAGACTAGAACAGAATAAAGAGTGCCAGTCGGAATAGGAACTGTTCTGTCACCTCCCAGACTCTTAGGGAGCTGAGGGGGTGAGGACCTGCCTGGATCCTCCTGCCTTCTGCGCCAAATGTGCCTCACAGGGGCAGCAAAACCACCAGAGGCATCCCTGAGATGTGCCCCTTGTTGGGGACAGTGGAGCCCCCCTGCGGGAGGAGAGGAGAGCGTTTGAACTAGGCTGACAGCTTGTGTGATAAGCTAGGATACGCTGTGGCTTGAATCTTTGCCCTTGTTGAGTGGGAATGTGAAATTAAGCATTCAGTCCTGGAAACCCGCGTCTCCAGAGGATTCCTAGCTTTTGGAAGACGGCACTTCTTCCAGCACAAAGGAAGAGCAAGCAGCAGATGATGGGGCTGAAGGGAGAGGCATCCTTGGGGTGAAGACAGGACGGGCTTGTTAGGGAGGGAGACAGAGGAGACATGAGGAGGGGGTGGAAAGGAGAGAGGGAGAGAGAGAACAATGGAGTGTGAAAGAGAGGGAAGGAGGAAGAAAGAGGGAGAGGGGAGATAGGGAGACAGAGAGACAGAGATCACACATTCAGAGACAGTGAGAAACGGGGAGAAGTAACACTAAGCAAGACAAAGAGAGACACAGAAATAAACAGAATAAAAGACCTCGAGACACAGAGACAGTAAAGGGAGATTAGAGACAGAGGAGACCAAGGGAGAAGGCTAGGGGGGAAGCCCTAGTTGGAGCCTCAGTCTCCTGCTGTGTGCCCAGACTGAGCAGGTGCCTCCTCCCCAGGATGTGTTTGGGAAATGTTCCCTGTTTGCCGCCATATCCAGGTCACACTCTCCGGTAAGTGCGCCCTGCCCCCAAGCATGCATATAATGGGTACAATTGTGCGCACGCGTACACACACATACACACACATACCATGCCCCAAGGAGACATGCATTCATTTCTGTCCCCCAAAGCCCAAGATCATTTCCCCTCTGGGTTTCACATCTACTTCTGTCCCACCTGTATCGTGTTTGTAGAGTGGGTGTGGTCATTTTAATAAGGCTTCGCATTGTTCACTTTGATTACACAAATTGCAAGCCCGCAGTCCTGACTTCTTCCTCTTTGCCTTTGCCACCCGCTTTGCTCTGGCTTGTGGTCACTGTCTTGCGGCTGAGACTGTCCTCCTCGGCCGGTGTCCACTGGGGCTGGCTCAGCTGCCGTTGATAACATTTCTCTCTGCTTCTGGCTCCTGGAATGATTGCAGCAGATTTTGCCTGAGGCTGGTTCCGTGGGGAGCCTAGAACTGGGCTCCCGCAGTGAGGCGCGGCCAGGCGGGAAGCAGGCATGTTCCTGCGTTAAAATTGGGCAGTGAGCTCTGTCCTCCAGCTTTCTCAAGGTGGGTTTCCTGGGCCCCTCTCTGACCCCTAACTGGCCCACAGCCTGTGTTCTGATGCTGGCTGTTACACTGGGTGCAGAGGACAAGCAAGACTTCAGGTAGTGCTGAACCAGTGGCTCTACCATCTCAGAAATGTCAGATCAGGGGGATGCCGGGCCTTAATAGTGGCTGCCAGTCTTAAATGCACTCTTTATTCAATCTCCGCCTTAGCCCCTTGAAACAGGTACTCCCACTATCCCTGCCTTTCAGATGCAGCAGCTGAGCTTCAGTCATTCAGCTGAGTCACAGACCTGAGCTTGGATTGCTTGGATTCTCAGACCCATACTCCTACCCAGTCCATGTGACAGTGGTTTGTGTTTCTGTGGCAGATGTGAACATTTGCAGGAGTCCGAGCCATCGAACAAGGATAGCCCAGCCCCTGTGCCGTGCTTGTTTTAAAAAAACACTGGGCCGTTTTATTTAAAAAAAAAAAAAAAGTGCCTGGTGGGGGATGTAGCTCAGTGCTAGAGCACTTGCTGAGCATGTGCAAAGCTCTAGGTTTAATCCCCAGCACTGAAAAAGAAAAGTGCTTTGTGCGTTCATGACTATTATCTTGCCTGGGACCCTTGAAACACTGAGGGACAATGCCCATTGGGAAGATGAGACAGAGACCTAGAAAGGGTTGAAGCAAAAGACTGGACCTGAAAGACAGTTCCCATGTCTAGTCCTCTGAGACAACCCTGGCTCATGTGACTCCCCTCCTGTGCTGAGGACGTCTGTCTGCCCCGTCCAGAATTTTTTATTTTTTTAAGGAATATGCTTCTAAGAATCTCTTCTCTGTGAGCCTCTGTGGTAGTGGAGGGGTTGGTATCTGTGTGTGGGATGAATTTGAATTCACCTCCTCTTGCCGTGGTTGGGTGGGTGCCCCACCCCCATGTGTCCATTGTGTTTGGAGGTTTGGTCCCTAACATGGTGGTTCTGGGAAGTAGTGGAACCTTTAAGACATGGAGCCTAGTGGGAGGTCCTGGTATCACTGGGGATGTGTCCTAGGAAGGAAGTTATAAAAGGATCAGGCCTGGCCCCAGCCCTGGGTGCTCCTATCTTAGGATATGGTCTGCTGCTCCTGATGACTCTTAACACTGCAATCCACCATGATGTGAATGCAGGCCAGTGAGAGGGTCCTCATTAGAGCTGAGCCACTGCAGGTGCCATTCCCTTGAACCTCCACAACAAGAGCTAAATAAACCTCCTTTCCTTCATAAGTAGTCTGTCTTGGGCATTTTGTTATTATGATGGAAAGCTGACTGCTGACTTGCTTCTTGGTAGGCTACAGGCTTATTCATCAAATTCTCTCCTTAGGGCTTTATGCATGCTGTTCTGAACTGGAACTAATCCCTTCACCCTTCCTGGCTTGCCTGTCCTTTTCCAGTGGTCTTTGCTGTTGTCCCTCAAACCTAGTCTGCACAAGTTCCCTGGAGAAAACTCCCCCAACACCGTGATCTTTTCTTGTGTGCTCCTCTGTGCTGAGGTGATAAGAGTGCATGATCATTAGTTCAGTGTCTGGCTCTTCTGCCCAAGGCAGAGGTCAGGCACCATGGCTGGTGCTCATCCTGAAAACCTGCACAGGCTTTGTTGTCACAGGTGCTCACTAAGGACCCATGAGCCAGCTGAACTTCAGTCTTTCTGCCAGAATGTGTGATGCGCCCCATGAATGAGGGTGTATGGCAAAAGGAGAGGAGGGGAGGCAGAGAGGGAGGAGCAGGCATTTGCCTGCATGGAGGTCAGTCAGTGCTGGTGTGTCTATAGCTATCTGGGCTACTTTCTTTCATTGCTGGTACAAAATACCCAATATCTCCAATTTAAATGAGGAAAGGTTTATGTCAGCTCATGGTTTGTAGAGGTTTCAGTCCATAGTCAGCTGGCTCCAAGGCAGGGTGGCATGGCAGAGGGCATTTCAGTGGAGAAGTGGCTCATGGCGTGGCCACTGGGAATCAGCAATGAAAGGCAAGGCTGGGAGACAAACCCTTCCAGGGCACACCCCAGCGGACCCACCTTTTTTGACCAGGCCCCACCTCTTAACAAGAAGCCAGTTCTAACCCCCCCAGTCTAATTGCCTTCCAAAAGCTCTGCCTGGGAGTATACGACTTCTGGATGAAAAGCATTACAGTGGCTTGGAAAAATAGCACCACTGATTTACTATGGCATCATTTGGGAGGGAGAAAAATAAAGCTATTTGGTGAACACACTGTGGTCATTCACTTGTCTTCTACGTCCATCTTAGCTACATCTTATACTGGTCCAGCTTCTGCATGTTCTGCTTTGTAAAATATCTAAGGAACAAAACCCACCAATCCTGTCCTATGTCTCCTAGAATAAAATCCAGTTCCCCATCATTCCTGAAAGGTCTTCTGGGATCTGTCTCTGCCCCTAGTGACTCCATCTCTCCCATCACCCTAATGCACTCTAGAAGAGAGCTTGTTTTCCATTATTGAAGTATACACATTTGTTCCTTCCTCAGGGCCTTTGTACTTACTGCTCCCTCTGCTTTCCTCCCCAGGTCTTTGCTTGAGTGCTCCTTCTTATTATTTAGACCAGAGCTCACTTTTTATTTCCTTTTAGGGAATTTCTCTGAACACCCAAAGGAGAATAACCTCCCTATTTCCACTATCTATTGCTCTATCCTGTCTTTCCACTTATTGTCCATACTACTGACTGGTACTTGGCTTATTTATTTACTTGCTTGGCTAACATGCAGGCAGGCCTCTTCCTGTGCTGTTTGATGCTGCATCCTGGAACCTAGTCAAAGGCCTGGTACATTGCAGGTGCTCCTAGAACATTTGTGGAATGAGTACAAATGAATGAACAAGATCTGATTCTAAAGTGATGAGTTAGGATCTCCAGGTGGGAGCAGGTTTTGGCCTCAGGCAGGGGGCATCTGCAGGTGTGATGGTAGCGCTCTTCCTCTTGACCTGCTTCTCTGAACTTCCCTTGTCTGTGTCACTGTGAGAGACGAGTATCTCGGGAGAATGTGGCCAGGCTGCCAGTGACATAGCTCATCCTATATGGGGTCAGGCATGGCATGGTTGACAGCAAGGTGGGTCTTGGTAGTCTGGTCTGTGAGATTCTCCAAGGGAAGCCCTTCTGGGATGCTGGTGCTAGCCAGGCTCCCCAACCCTCACTGGAGTGACCACTGGCCCCTACCCAGAACAGCTCCTTCTCCAGGGCCCTGAAATGCTGAGCAGCAGCTTAGGCATGACAAATCCTCAGCCCTGTGAGCTCTGTTACTGAAAACAACCACCCCACAGGCCATGAGCATCTATTGGAGGGATGGTTCTGGGGCTGCAAGGCTGCGAGTGTGATTTTTGTCCTTGACAATTATGCAAGGGCCGACACAACACAATTTCCAGTAGAAAAATAGAAAACAAATGAAAAACAGAATAAGACAAAACAAACAAAATGAAACAAAAACACAACACAACACAAATAACACATCCAGAGGGGCCAATATGCTTAAGAATAAAGGACAGGAAGATAGACATCAAGGCGTGCATAGGGACAGGTGACTTGGAGGTCTGGGTTTGGGTTTCTTCCATATTGTGAACCACATGCATTGCTTGATCCCCCAAGAAAAGGTCTGCATGTCAACCACAGCACAGCCTGCCCCACAAGACAAGGCACAGCCCCTCCTGAAAGACTGTGAGTCCAGTGTGTGGTGAACCTGGGATAGGGAATTAGGTGAGCAACATGGGGCAGGCAGAGCTTCTGGGGGAGAAGAGCTGGGAAAAGGAGGAGGCTCTAGGAAGAGCCAAGGGGGAGCCCCAGGATGGGAGAAGGGCCCCAGAGTGTATATCCTGACCCAGGCACATTGCACATGCCTAGGGCGGGCAGGGCTGGCTATATCTTTTCTGTCATCTGTGCATTGGCCAAATTTTTATTTGCTTGAGTTCCCACTGAATGGAAATCATCCTTCTTGTTTTTGATAGTGAATCTTTAGTGGGAGGCATAGAGTCGGGTTGCTAAAATAGCCTACATGGATAAAAGAAAAATAACACAAAATCACTGATTCCAGCTGGGTGTGGTGGTGTGTGGCTGTGATCCCAGCTACTCAGGAGGTGGAGGCAGGAGGTTCATAAGTTCAAGACCAGGTTGGGTAGCTTACTGAAACCTTGTCTCAAAATAAAATTTTAAAAAGGGCTGTGGATGTATGTCATTGCTCCTTGGGCTCTGTCCCCAGTCCTGAAAAAAAGAAATCACTAGTTCCAGTGAAGCAGCCTGTTAGCACTTGATAACCCACTTGGATCAATTGGTTTACTCACGCCCTGGCACAGTTGCCAGCGCCAGGCTGCCTAACACCTGGTTTGACAAAACTGGTTATATATTTTGATATCCAATCTAGGCTGTCTCCAAGGTGTCACAACCACCAATCATTCTAGCTGAGAAAGGAAATGAAATGACCAAATCCTGTTGTAATGCCGCATAGACCAAATTAACAATCAGCTTCCCCCTTTGATTTTGACTTTGGTTGTTAGTGTCCCCTAAGCAGCCCAAGAGTGTGAGTACCTTGTTTCCCTGCCTTTTCCCCAGTGGAAATAGGGTGAAGAACCCTAGATGGGTGTCATCGTGCCATGGAGTGCCCCTAACAGCCCTGGGGAATTCTCATTCCATCATCTGTAGTGACATGCCCTCTTATACGTGGGAGAGGTTAGTCACATGGATGGAGTGGTCCAGCTGGGACTTGGAGCCCACTCTTTCCTCCACAACCCAGCAGCAAATGTTTAGAAGAATGATCTGGTCATGTCTTAGGCTAAAATAACAGGGCAAGTTAAGTTAAGGTAACCAGCACTGTCTGTCCCAGATTCTAGTCTTAGGATGTTTTTGTGTTCTGTGTGTGCACAAGTAAGATGGTGGAGAATAAGCCTGCTGGAGACTCACCCCTCTCTGGGTTAGAATCCCAGTTCAATCTTTTTTAGAAGCTGTGTGTCCTCGGGATATTGACCACCTTAAGGTTTAGCTTCTTAAATCATAAAAGGGGCCTACTAATCACTTACTTGGATTGTTGTGGGGATTTGATGAGAGAAGCTGTATAGTGCTGCCTGCAGCAGGTACCTGATGCCCTTCTCTCTGTGCATGCACAGAGATGTGGCTACTGGGGTGCAAGAGCCCACAAGGCAATCAGAGAGTGACAGTAACCTGAGCAGCCTCTCCCAGCCCCTTGTGTGACTCTTGGGTGGCGGTGGACTCAAGTTTCCAAGTGTTTGATGTCGTGTGGCAATGCGGGATGCTATGGGACAATGCCCTAAAGGGTGGAGGGTGTGTAGATTTGGACTCCTGGAGTCACAGATGACTGAAAAGCAAATGGGCTACAGAGTGATGACTTTATTCACTCGCTTGCTCAGGTATACACTTAACAATCTCCACGTAGAAGTTGCTAGGTGGTAGACACATTGCAAGTGCCAGGATGGCAATGGAAGTCATCATCAGGAAGGAGAGAGGGACATTAGACAGTTATGGTCTTTTCAGTAGATGAGTGCGATGTTGGAGATGTGCCCGGGTGGCTTGGAAGATGAGTGTGGAATCCTGTGGGGCATGCACGTGTGTGTGCATGTGTGTGCATATGTGTGTGGTGGGCTTTAGGGAGGAGATGGTGCCTGAACTGAGGGTTTAAGAGCCAGTAAGACTTATGCAGGGCGCAGATGGTCAGTGCTTACCAAAGCAGTCCAGGCAGAGAAGCCAGAGCAGCAGCGGGATCTGGCACAGGCATGGATAGAGGGTGGTAGGAACGAGGCAGGCTGAGGATTGGTCCTTGTAGGTCCTGGTGAGGAGTGTGCACTGTGCAATGGGCACTGGGGGCCCTTGGCAGGCACAGCAACTCAGCCTCTTCAGCTCCGTTTTTGACAGTAAGCTCTCCCCACAATGTTAAAAGGAGCTTCGGTTTGGGCTGGGTCGCAGAGGGCAAATGGGAAACAAGGCTGGAGGGAAGAGTAAAGGTCTTCAGAGCCTGTGGCCATCACTGGGAGAACTAAGGAAGTAGCAGCAAATGAATAGGGGTGAAGTGGATATAGGGCCTTATATTTACTGAGGGTGATGCTTGATTCCTGGGATACTACCAAGAGAGATGTCAAGGACAACTTGGTGACCAAGTAGACAAAGGGGCCACTAATGCAGCATGCAGGGTAGAGGAGGTTCAGGGCTGCCAACGAAATGCTCAGGGTGTGCACACAGAGACAGCACACTCAGGAGACAAGAGCACAGTGCACAGGTCTGGACTGAAGTGCTGGGTGGGGAGTCACTGAGAGACAGAAATGGGCAGCAAGGAGAGTGAGGAGCAGCAGGCTGAACATGAACCACAGGCACCAGTAGGGCCAGGGTGCACAGAGGACAGGCAGGGAACGGGGAGCAGCAATAGTGGGAGTTCAAAGAGTGTGGCACTGTGAGAGCTGTGGGGATTCTGTATTAGTCAGGGTGTGTTTATTGTGCTGCAGAGCAAACAACCCCAAATGTCAGTGGCTTACAGACACAGTGAATGACAATTGAAGTGATGTGACTAGTTAGGTCGGTCTCTGCCCTCCTCTGAGGCCCAGCCTTACCCCAAAGCCTCTCACCATGATATGGTTCATCTCATGGGAAAGGTGAGGGGACATCATGACCCCACACTGTCTCTAGAAACTTTGCCCTAAAGCGACCCATATCACTCCTGCCCACATTTTGTTGGGCCAACCCAGCTCCAGGGCTACATGAGGTCCACATGGTAGAGAAATATAATCCTCTGAAATAGAGGCATGGATACCCTAAATAAATATACAATGGATTGCTGAATAGAGATTCTGGAAAGAAGGAGAGATTGGAGGTATAAAACACAGTTATGACAGCCGGCACAGTAAAGACTGAGGAGTGTCATCAGGCTTGGCACTGGCAGACCTGCATATCCTCACTGAGAACAGTGAGTCATGAGTGGAGTGGTGTCCCCACCCCAGAGGACTCAGGTGAGTGTGCAGAGCTGACTGCAAGTGTCAGCTGCTCTTCCAAGAAGTTTTCAGTGTGAAAAAGCAAAGGAAAGGTGGGAAGCAGCTGGGAAGAAATACTGAGCACTAGAGAGGGGTTTGAATGGTGGTCTGCTTCTGTTTTCTCCCCTGTAGACACACATATGTGGCAGTGTGTTAGGCAGTTTTGTGTTACTATAATAAAATGCCTGAGGCAGGCTACTTTATAAAAAAAGAGGCTTATGGTTTTGAAGTCTGGGAGTCCAAACAGGTTCTTACAAGGGTCTCTCTGGCTATATCATATCACAGCAGGAACATGTGTGCCTGTGGGGTGATCTCTGTCTCTCTATCCATAAAGCAACCACATTCAGTCATGCAGGCTCTGCTGTAATGATCTAAAATCCAATCCAGTCACTTTCCAAACATTTCTGAACACCATGGTGGGATTACATTTCCATACTCTTAATCCATTAACTTTGGAGCCAGGAGCACAAGCCATCATTAAACCATAGCAAAAAGATGGCAAAAGCAACCATAAATTCTCCCTGTTCTGGGTCTGGGCCTATCCCAAGCACCCTTAGAACGCCTTGCATCATAGTGGCAAGAAATGTATCTCTGGCCGGAGGTGGTGGTGCACGCCTTTAATCCCAGCACTCAGGAGGCTGAGGTACACGGAGTGTTGCGAGTTGAAGGCCAGTTTGGGCTAAAATGAGAGTGTAAGGCTGACCTGAGCTACATAGTGTGACCCTGCCTCAAAAAACTAGGGTTGGGAGTTTGGTTCAGTGGCTTAAGCCTCTGTCTGGCAGGTGCGAGGTTGTGAGTTTGATCCCCAGTGTTGAAAAAAAAAAAATGTATCTGTGGAGAGGCTGTGTGTGGGGATGGGGGGACATGGAAGCTCTCTGTTGTACCGTCTGCTCTATTTTGTTGTGAAACTGAAAGTGCTCTGAAAGGGAAAGCTTACTAATTAAAAAAAAATCGAAAATTGTGAAGTCATCAGTGAAGCGCTCAGGAGAGTTTTGGGAGCTGGGTGGGGGAAGAGGTTGCCTTTGGGCAAGCACAGGACCAGACCCCATCTCACCCCAAAATCTGTACCCCATATTCCACTTCTATTTAGTTCTCTAAGGTGACCCGCACTCACCACTGAAGGCAGGTGGATATGAATATTTTATCTTCTCTCCCTTCTTGTCAAAACTCATAATATTGCTTTCCATAAATCAATTTCATTCAAGCACTCTGTTCGGGGCGCAGCATACCTTTCTGCATTTAGTCTTTGATTTGGTCTCTGGCCTGCCTTTATGAACAGCCTGACTCACTGAGACCCTTCAGGGCAGGGACATACTGATAGTGAGAGGGCGGCTTCCTAACTTGGTGACTTCTCATCAACCTCATTGCTTTTACATTAAAATAATCATTTCAGCTGGGGCGGCTAAGGCTGAACGTTAGCTGCTTAATTGTGCCCACCTTTTAGCCCTCTTCTCGGAGATTGATTCCGGGGCTTTCTTAGCATAATACACGCCAGGGTCTGTAAAAGCAGAGAGCGGCAGCCCTCTTAACCAGAGCGGCAAAGCCAATTGACGCATTTCTCCTGTTAAATTTACTGGCTTTATTGAAAGGTCTTTGGGGAGTTGCTTGCTCATTAAATACACCAAATACAAAATCTCGCTTAATGCAGTATTATCTTGGTAATATAGAAGACTTCCCTGATGTGAGCTCAGAGAGATGGAATTGTCAACGCTTTCAGGAGACCACACCAGCAAAAGCTCACTTGCCTGTGTAAGCAGCTACCCTGCATGTCTGCACTTTGGAAGCTTGTTCTGCTGAATCTGGTCCAGTGTGTCACCTGATACCCATCACGGTCCAGGTCAAATGTGGTAAAACAAGTGACAGTGCCCAGAATTGTAGTGAATTTGGTGTTGGATCTTTTCCCTAACTTTTAGAATTGACAAATGGAAAATGATTTGAACATAGCCCTTCAGTGTGGTGCCTAGTCTGGCATC
>RJWM01028725.1:0-11770 GCA_004363535.1 Dasyprocta punctata
CTGGGACACGCTAAAAAGATCAACTGTCATACCAAGCAATACCACCGCACACAGGAAAAATTGTGGAATACCACGGAAGAGGTGAGAATTTTAAATCAACTTGAGCTGTCACAGGAAGCTGTTCAGACATCGTGTACCATCAGGGCTCAGGTGGTGGGGTTTTCTTGCTTAATAGTGATTTTTTTCCTTTTTTTTTTTTTTTTTTTTTAAGGCAAGGTCTCACTTTGTAGTTTGGCTGGCCTTGAACTCACGGTGTAGTCTAGCCTGGCCTCCAACTGGTGGTGATCCTCCTGCCTCAGCCTCCCAAGTGCTAGGATTACAGGCATGTGTCACTACGCCTGGCTTCATCCAGTTTTTTTAAAGCTGTCTTTAATGGGCATGTTGCTCTGATTTTCCTACTCCACAATAACCAGATATATATCACTCATTCTTTGTCTTTCCCCAATCTCCAATTTACCAGAAATACGATGTAAGTCTATAGGGATTTGCATGTTCATGGATGAAACCCAAGTACCTAGGCTGGTGCTGGGCAGGTAACGGGTGCTCGGGAAACACTTGCTGAGGTCCTTGCACTGCTCATGAGCGTGATGATTGGGTTTTCATGCCATTGCGTGAGTTTGCTTCCCTCCAGGTTATGACAGCAGTGCTTTAGCTGTCTGACGTGAAAGGAAAAACAAATGCGTTGCCTGAATAAAGGAAGGAAGAGAAGGAAACTGACGTGGAGGACTTATAGAGAGGTCAGTCTTCAACCCAGGGTACCTAGCCCGGGACAGCCATGCAGCACTTGTAGCAGGAGTTCCGGGTTCCAATCTACCGCCCGTGTGACCTTAGCTGAGTGGCTTAACTACTCTGTGCCTGAGTGCCCATCAAAAATTTCAGTGGCATTCTTGACAAAACTTGGGGGGAAAAAATCCTAAAATTCATATGGAAACACAAAAGACCCAGAATAGACAAAGTAATCCTAACCAAAAGAGCAAAGCTGAAGGCATTATAACATCTAATTTCAAATTATACTACAAAGCCATCATAATAAAATCAGTGTGGCACTGGCACAAAAATAGACACCTGGAAGCACAGAATGGAATAGAGGACACAGAAACAAATCCTCACAGTTATGAATATCTGATTCTGGACAAAGTAGTCAAAAACACACATTGGAGAAAGACAGACTCCTTAGCAAATGGTGCTGAGGACTTGGAGGGGTTTTCTCTCTACCTCTAGGGGACAGAGTTCTTTGGTCAGAATCTGATTGTGGGAGGAATCTTCTTGGGTTGGAGGAAGGTTAAACCCACTCAAGTCACAGGGACCAAGAAGAGGGATAGGAGCAGGTTTGTCCCCAGCAGGCTTCCTGGGCTGACAAAGTGCTGTCCATTGTGCTTTGTGTGGCAGCATAGACTCCTGACCAGTCCATGTGTTCTAGTTCCACTGTTTCTGGCTGCAAATAAAAGCAAACTCAAATGAGCTCACCTGGCAGTGGAGCAACCTCCAGCAGTGGTGCGACTAGCTGGCTGCTCAGTGAGGTCCTGCAGACCTTTCTGTCTTTGACCTTTCTGAATGTGCACTTCATTTTAAGTAGAATCCCCCTCATGGTCACACAATAGTTGCTGCAGATCCAGCTGTCACACCCAAATAACATCTTCTGTCAATTTCTTAGGAAGCCCTCCAACAAAGAGGGCTGTTGTGTGTCACTGAGCACACTTGGGTAACTTCCCCATCCTGAAGCCAGCGACAGCCAAGAGGACTGGGATGTTACTGTGATTGCTTAGAGGAAACACTGCAGGGGGAAAATGAAATGGTAGTCAGCCAGCAAAGACTGAGGAAGAATCTTTAGATGAAGAGATATAAAAGACACATTTTAGGGGCTAGGAGTGTAGCTCAGTGTGAGACATTTAAGAAATGGACGAGACTGCAGTGTCTCACCACCCAAGGGAGAACTTTGTCTAAGTGTGAGTCTAGAGAGTTCTTGAGAGTGGGATGGGGCATCACCAGAAGGGGGAGGTGGTTCTTGAGAGGGAGGCTGGAAAAGGCCATTCGTTTATCTGGTTTTCAAGGTAATTTCAAGGGTACTTGAAGGGTATTTGCTTTATGATATTGTGTTATGCTTGACATTTGCTATGTGAGGTTTTCTCTGGGTTTTATTTAATAGTAAAAGGAAAAGAAAAACTGCACATTTGCTCAAGCTGCCTGTTTCCTTTAAAATCCTTCGGTGCCTCTGCATCACTCTTGGAGAAAGACCAAGTTCTTCACTGGACTCACAAGATGCTGCCTGCAGCCAGGCGTGGTGGCGCACGCCTTTAATCCCAGTACTCGGGAGGCTGAGGTAGGAGGAGCATTGTGAGTTCAAGGCCAGCTTGGGCTACAACGTGAGCGCAAGGCCGGTCTGAGCTACACAGTGCCACCCTGCCTCAAAAAACCAAGGCCGGGAGTTTGGCTCAGTGACTTAAGCACCTGTGTGACAGGCGTGAGGTTGTGAGTTCAATCCCTGGTGCCGGAAAAAAAAAAAAAAAAGATGCTGCCTGCATTTGGGGCCCTAAACAAAGAAGAAAAAAGTGGGACAGGATGACGCACATCTGGAAACCAGGCACTTGGGAGGCTGAGGCAGGCAGATTGCCGTGAACTTAAGGCTGGCTGCATAGTGAGACCCTGTCTTACAAACAAATAAACAAAGGAGGAAAAGAATGCAGGGAATAAGACCAGGGCCCCAGGAAGCGGAGTGCTTGGATGTCAGAGGGGGAGCCCCACACCCAGATGCCAGCCCCAGGCTCGAAGCGGCCTGAGGGTCAGCAGGAGGGACGGGTACCCCTGCTTCCTGTACAGGATGAGGATGGGGAGCCCCAGCTCTGCACTACCCTGCTAGCCGCTCTAGGGACCGCACAGTGCTTCCGCTGGCTGTGATGGGCTGGCTCCTAAGGCTTGAGCCTCTGCCTCGCATTTCCCCCAACCCAGTGTGTGTGTGTGTGTGTGTGTGTGATCTCAGAACTCTGGGGAACTGAGGCAGGAATGTCACAACTTCAAGCCCAGCCCTGGCAATTTAGCAATGTAATGAGACCCTGTCTCAAAAAATAAAAAAAGGGCTGAGGATGTAGCCAAGTGTAAAAGCCCTGGGTTCAATCCCTAGTACCACAAAATAAATAAATAAAATAGTGACTTTATTTTTTCTCATTTAAAGTAATTTTTGAAGGGCCAGCAGTTTGGCTCAGTGGCTTAAGCGCCTGCCCTGGCAGGCGTGAGGCTGTGAGTTCGATCCCCGGTGCCGCAAAAAAAAAAAAAAAAAAGTAATTTTTGAGGGGCCGGGGATATAGCTCAGCGTGTCAGAAGCGAGGTCGTGAGTTAGATCCCAGGTACCAAAAGCATACTTATTTGTATACTCTTTTATATTATACTTCAAATTAAACTTTTTTCATTTTAACGTCATTTTAATTGAGTATAATTAAGTAATAAGCCATATATGCTTAAGGCACAAAACATCATGTTTTGAGATACACAAACGCTATGAAATGATTACTATAGTCAAACTAATTAACATACCTATCACCTCACTGCTTGTAGCAATTCTTAGTTTCCTCTGCTTGGAAACAGAACAGCACAAGTCAAAAAAAATTTTTTTTGAGACACGGTCTCACTATGCAGCCCAGTCTGGCCTTAAACTCACAGCAATCCTCCTGCCTCAGCCTCCCAAGTGCTGGGATTATAGGGAATTACCACCAGGCCTAAGTAAAAAATACTCTGAAACAAAAAGAAAAATGTTCTCTAGCTCAGTCCCAGAAATATATTAAATTGGTGCTGCAAACATTATCCTTCTTGCTATATCTTACATAAATGCATTTCTGAAACTAAAACCTCGGTGACGCCGTATTTACCATTTTGTCACCTGCTGTTTTGCTTAATGGAGTAGTGGACACATTTTCCCCTCAGTAAATTCATGTCAACCTCATGATCCCCTAGTGAGCCATTAATATCTCATTTTTCCATCTCTCTTCTCCCTTATTCTCTTCCCACTTGCCTCCTACTTTCATATCTTTTTAGATTCCATAAATTATAGAAAACATGCAACTCTTGCTTTTCTAAGCCTGGCTTATTGTGCTTAACATGATGACCTTTCATTCCGTCCATTTTCCTGCAAGTCACATAATTTTGTTCTTTTTATGGTTGAATGATATTCCATTACGTATCTGTGCTGCATTTTTTTTTTAAATTCATCCATTGATCACTACATGGGCTGGTTCCAAACCTTGGCTATTGTGAACTGTGCCTCAATAAACATGAGTATGCAAGTGTCCCTGTGCTATGTTGATTTTAATTCCTTCGGGGATACACCAATTGTATCCCTGAAGGAATTAAAAGGAGCGGTACAACCTGGAACATATGACCATCCTCCTGCCTCAGCCTTCTGAGCACTGGGACTAAAGGCATGGGTCACTTCCATTTATTTTTTGTATTCTTGATGTTAGCCATTCTGTCTTGTGTGAGATGGAATCTCATTATAGTTTTGATTTTCATTTCTCTGATGGTGAAAGATAGTGAACATGCTTTCGTCTAATTATCGGCATTTGTACTAGCCTGTTCCATTCATTTACCCAGTTGTTGATTGTGCTGGTTGATTTTTCAGTGGTGAGAGTTTTGAGTTCTAGATATCCTAGCTATTAACATTCTAGATATTAACTCCCCGTTGGAAGAGTAGCTGCCAAAGAGATTCCTCTCCTCCTCTGGGCTGTCTCTTCGCTCTCTTAGTTATTTCCCTGGGACTGCAGAAACTTTTGTTTTATTCTGTTTTTTGAGACAGGGTCTCACTATATAGCCCAGGCTGGTCTCGAATTCATAGCAATCTTCCTGCCTCAGCCCCTTGAGTGCTGGGGTTATAGGTGTGTCCCACCAAGTCTGGCTCTGCAGAAACTTTTGAATTCAACGTGCTGTGATTTATTGATTGTGGCTATTATTTCCCACGTTCCTGGAGTCCTTTTGAGGAACCCTTTCACCAGTTCCTATGGCTTCAAGTGCTTCCTGAGGTGTTCTTCAGCAGTTTCAAGATTTCCACTTAGAGCTAAGCCTTGGTCCACTTTGGATTGGTTGTATACAGGTGACAGAGAGGAATCTGCTTTTATGTTCCTGCATCTGGAGATCCAGATTCCTCAGCACAATTTGTTAAGGAGCCTGTCTTTCCCCAACATGTCTTTGACTCCTTTGTCCAGAATCAGATGTTCATAACTGTGGGGATTTGTTTCTGTGTCTTCTATTCCGTTCTGTTATTCTGTGTATCTATTTTTGTGCTGGTGCCATGCTGCTTTTCTTACTATGGCTTTGTAGTATAATTTGAAATTAGATGTTACAATGCCTTTAGCTTTGCTTTTTTTGGTTAGGATTACCTTGTCTATTCTGGGTCTTTTGTGTTTCCATATGAATTTTAGGATTTTTTTTTCAAGTTTTGTGAAGAATGCCACTGAAAATTTTTTTATCAGATTTTATTGGCATATTTTAGATATTTATAATGATCACATTCGTCATAGAAAATTTGTACCTGTACATGCCATAACTTGATTCCTTTTTTTCCCATTCCCCTACACTCCTTTTAGCTCCTCCTATCCACCCCATTTACAAAAGCTTCGTTTCCATTTTTTGAAATTTTTGTGTAATTTTTGGTTTGTTTTTTTGAGACAGGGCCTGGCCTTGAACTGTGTAGCTCAGGCTGGCCTCAGAATTGCAGCAATCCTCCTGCCTCAGCCTCCCAAGAAGTGGGACTCCAGGCATGTGCCACTATACCTGGCTTAAAAGGATTCTTCATGCCATCACTCACTAGGGAAATGCTAACTAGGTTACACCACCATGGCACTCCACTACTACTTGCCTGGGTAAAATAAAAATGACTGGAAATGCTGGATAACTCAAGAGATGCGTGTGCCAGCGTCCTCCCATGGAAGATGACCCAAACACACTCAGCTGGACTGGATACCTTCACCGTAATTAGTCCCACACTGCAGAGAGAACGACAAACTGCAGTCACGCACAGAAATCCGGCCCGCTGTGTGTGGCAGTGCAAACCTATAATCCCAGCACTCTGGGAGGCTGAGACAAGAGGATCACAAATTAGAACCCAGTCTAGGTAAGTCAATGACTTAGCAAGGTTCTGTCTCTAAAATGAAAATAAAAGAGTGGAGATGAGGAGCAGGATAAAGGCCCTGGGTTCAATCCTCAGTACGGGTCTAGGGGGAGAGGTGGTTAACAGAACAAACCAAAAATGGATATAATGTGAAGTCAAATTCAAAATGTGCTTCAACAAGAGCCTCAAAAAAATGTCTTGCTTGCAGCAGGCTTCCAGCTACTCCCAACAGGATGTGACCCACTTCTGTTTGTGTAGGGGGAATGTCTGGGAAGGCCTAGACACGGTGGCGCACGCATCTAACCTCAGCTATTTGGGAGGCTGTTTCCGGCCAGCCTGGCCAATTTCATGAGAATCTGTCTCAAAAAAAAAAAAAAAAAGTCAAGCATACTGGTGCAGGCCTGTAATTCCATCACTCTGGGAGGCCGAGACAGGAGGATGGCAAGTTCCTGCCCAGCCTGGACAATTTAGCAATTTAGTGAGATCTTGTCTGGAAATAAAAATGGATGAGGATGTAGCTCAGTGGCAGAACATCCCTGGGTTCAATCTCCAGTACCGCAAAAATAATAATTAAAAAAATTTAGTACTCTGAAAAGCATCCCTTCCATTTTTCTACATTGCGGTTTTTGTTTGTTTGTGTTTTGTTTTTTGAGACAGAGTCTTGCTATATAGTCCAGACTGGTCTTGAACTTGCAGAGATCCTCCTGCCTTGCCCTCCTGAGTGCTGGGATTCTAGGAGTGCAGCACCATGGCTGGCAAAAGTGAAGTTTTGAGCTGCCACCTTCAAAATCTCTCAAGCAGAGCGTTTGGGGCCGGGGCTGCCTTCTTGCTGGCTTGTGTCTGCTGGACTGAGATTAGGATACAGGAAGCATCTAAGTGCAGTGGAGTACTGCTGGTGTACTGCTTCCCAGTGTTTGGGAAGCTGAGGCAGGAAGATTGCAGCAAGTCAGAGGCCAGCCTGGGCTACAGAGCAAGACCCTGTTTTTGCCTCTGTCTGTCTGTCTCTCTTTTTGAGACAGGGTCTCACTGTGTACTTCAGACTGGCCATGAACTCACTTATGTAGCCCAAACTGACCTCAAACTCAGGGTGGTCGTCCTGCCTCAACCTCCCAAGTGCTGGGATTACAGGAGTGTGTCACCATACCTAACTGCAAGACTCTCTCAAAACAGACAAAAAGAGAAAAGATTAGGGTACAGGAAGGACAAATATAGGATTAGATCCTATAGTTCTGTATTAAAATATTTATTATTTAGTTCATCATGGATTTTTGGCATCAATTTTGATTTGTTGAAATATCGTATTGAAGTATTACATTGAAATAGCATTTATCAGCCGGGTGTGGTGGTGCACGCCTTTAATCCCAGCACTCGGGAGGCTGAGGTAGGTGTAGTGTTATGAGTTCGAGGCCGGCCTGAACTACATAATGCGAGCCTGCCTCAAAAAAAAGCAGGTCTAGGAGTTTGGCTCAGTGGTTTAAGCGTCTGCTTGGCAGGTGCGGGGTTGTGAGTTTGATTCCCGGTACCCACACACACACACACACACACACACACACACTCACAAAAGCGTTTATCTTGATTATTGAGTAATTTTAGTATCCACTGAAATTGTGTGTCTAGGTCTTCTCACTCTCCACTGTGATAGTCCTGGCATCTTTCGTTTGGAGAGAAGACGTTCTGCTAATGTTTATTTTTAAAAACAAAACCTTACTACTCCATAAGCCATAGGAATTTTCAGTTCAGTTCCCGCCCCCCGGCTGAATAGCGGTCCTCGGTTCTCGTCTAAAAGGTAAAGGTGTCCCGGTTGTGACCACTAGGGGGAGCCAAAGAACAGGTTATAGAGCCCACCCCCTGGGCAAGGCCTTTGGCGAAGACATCTTCAGTCTGGATTCCTTTTCTTCGGAATGAAAATTCATCTTTTGGTGATTTTCCGCCTCTGTAGATGCCCAGTCTTGAGCAGGTCCCAAATGCATGAGTCAAACTGAGTGTAAACGCATGTTCGGATTCTCTTCCAAAGCACCCAAAGATCACTTAAATGAAATCCCAAACAGGGAGTGGTGGTGTATGCCTATAAAGGATGCACTGGGGAGGCTGAGGCAGGAAGATCTCTGCATGTTTGGGGCTAGCCTGGGTTACATAGTGAGTTCACGACTGGCCTGAACTATGTATTGAGAGCCTGCCTCAAAAAACAAAAGCAAAATGAAATCCCATGGAGTGTTTTAGTTGGTCAGGCTTGTGTTGAGTTGGCCTGAGTTGTGGGACCAGGCCCTGCTTCAAAATAAAAAATAAAAGGGCTGGGCTGGGGATTTAGCTCAGTGGCACAAGTGCCTACCTGGCAAGCGTGAGGTTGTGAGTTCGATCCCTAGTACTAAAAATGATCCCCAGTACCAAAAATAAATAAATAAATAAGAGGGCTGGGAGTGTAGTTCTTTACAAAGGCCTTCGGTTCAAATGGGGTTCAAACCACAGCACCACAAAACAAACAAAACAACAGCCAGGGTCTCCCAAGTTCAGGCTGTGCTGAAACTTTTGATCCTCCTGCCTCAGCCTTCCAGCGTGCTTTTATACTAGCTGGCCCACGCTAAAGCATGCACTTTCCCATTTGGCTGCACCCCTAGCCCCCAAATCCATTTCAGTTTCCTTCCAAACACTCAGGAAGTCTTAACTCGCTGTCTGCGGTCCACATCTTCTTTTCACAAACACCCAGCTCTCGCAGGCCTTACACAAGCACCCAAGCCGCATCTGACAACTCCCTTGCTCCAACCCATCCCGAGTTTCCTTTCTGTTGCTCATGGTGCCCCAGGAGCTGCAGTGTCCTGCCTCAGCTCTGCCTGGCAAACGAAGGCTTTCCCCGGGGCCTTCCTGGGCTCCTCCAGGCCTGACCACTCCCTTCTCATTGTTTCCTGTCCTCGCAGCATTGTTCAGTTGTGGCCCCTGTTCTTGGGTATGGGCAAGGGTTGTCAATTTCACTGGGTCTGGCTGTGTAGTTCAGGATGGACTTGAACTCACCAGGTAGCTCAGGCTGGGTTCAAATTTGAAGTGATCCTCCTGCTTCAGCCTGCTGAATACTGGAGTTACTACCATGCACCACCACACTGATTTCTTTCATTTTTGGTGGCACCAGGGATCGAACTCACAACCTCATGCCTGGCAGGCAGGCGCTTAAGCCACTGAGCCAAACTCCTGGCCCTAGTGTTTTGAGACAGGATCACACTATGTAGCTCAGGTCGGCCTTGCGCTCACATTGTAGCCCAAACCTGCCTCAAACTCACAACGTTCCTCCTACTTCAGCCTCCCGAGTGCTGGGATTAAAGGCGTGCGCTACCACACCCGGCTCATACTGATTTCTATTTCTTTTTTTTAAATAGTTCCTCTAGTTCCTTGTATATAACCAGCAAGTGTTTATTGACTTGCATCCAGAACTCTCATTTTAGTATCTGTACCTGACTTTACTACTTTTTAGCTGTGAGCTAAGGTCAGTTATTTAATGAACGCAAGCCTCAGTTTCCTCATCTGGAGAATGGATATCCTAATAGCAACCATCACAAGGAGGAAGCTGGATGTTGATAACTGGATCACACTTAGTAGAAACTACAGATTGTTGGAGAAAGAAAGATCCACACAGGCCGGAGGTGTACGGAAGGGCTTCCTAGAGGAAGTGGAAGGAGGCTTGAGATTGAATAGATGAAGATAAACAAGAGGCACTCAAAGGCAACCAGACCAACCTGGATAAATACTTAAGAAGCAGTCGCAAGGAGTGGGTATGCGGGAGTTTGGCTGGTCAGGTTCTAGGAAATACCTTTGGGAAATTCCCCAGGAAGTGAGAGAGGAAGAGGTGGTGGTGAATGGTTCATTTCCCAGGAATTTGGGTTACTAGCTGCAGGGGGTGGAATCAGTTTCTTGTGGTCTCTTGAAGGTCTCTGTCATTGTCTTTATCCCTTTTGCAATAGCAACAAAACTGGAAATGGAGCCCATGTGGGTGGACAACAGGATGGGATTCATTGTGTTTTTAGCAAGCTACAGGAATGACTAGAAATGGACAACTGACATCTGAACTGGGTATGGTGGTGCCTGGCTGTAATCCCAGCACTCAGGAGGCTGAAGCAGGAGAATCGACACAAATTTGAGGCCAGCCTAGGCTATAAATTGAGACCTCTCAATGAAACTTAATTAAACTAAACTATAACAGCCGGACATGCTGGCGCACGCCTTTAATCCCAGCACTCGGGAGGCTGAGGTAGGCGGAGCGTTGTGAGTTTGAGGCTGGCTTGGGCTACAACGTGAGCACAAGGCCGATCTGAGCTACATAGTGCCGCCTTGACTCAAGAAACTAAGGCTGGGAGTTTGGCTCAATGGTTTAAGCACCTGTGTGGCAGGCGCGAGGTTGTGAGTTTGATCTCTGGTGCCACAAAAAAACCAAACAACACACGCACACACAAATACAAAAAAGAATGAATTTGCGTTAGTATTAGTTGGTGAGAAACAGCTTGAGCAGGAAGATAGAAAGGTCTGCAGTGAGTTCGTCCACACTCAAAGGCAGCAGTGTGCTCCGGGTTGCTCCGCGCAAGCGCAGGTCTTCTGAGATGTCACATTTTGCAAGCAACAGAAACCCAACTTCAGGGTTGGGAGTCTCGGAGCCTGGGGCACCCACCCCCCGGGCCATGGTGCCCCAGAATTCCAGAGTAGCCCTCAACTGAGGGGACGCCTTGGGGACTGTGGCCCCTCCAGGGCCCGTGACCAGGGGCAGACAGATAGTGGGACACTAAGGGCTCCAATTGCGGAGCTCTCCCGCTGGGGGTCAGGACAAGGGCAGGCTGGGCCTTGCTGGGCTGACCTTAGAGTTCTCCCTGCTTCTGTCCTGCTCCATTTCTACCCATATAGGTTTTTCTTCCCTCAGTAAATCCTGTCCATTGGGTCCTGCCTCATCTTCTTTTATAAAGGATATATATATATATATATATATATATATATTTTTTTTTTTTTGGTGGGGGTGTACCAGGGATCGAACTCATAACCTCGCACTTGCTGGGCAGGCGCTTATGCTGCTGAGCTAAATCCCCAGCCCCAACCTCCCCTCATCTAACCAAAGAAATCAAATAACCAGGAAATAACTGGATCCAGCTTCCCCACCTCACCCCAGGATTGAACCAGGGCCTTCATGCTGAACTACAGCGGTTCTCTCCACCCTACCCCCCCTTTAAAAACAGCGTATCAGAAAAAAAAATAAAATAAAAACAGTGTATCATTAGGTGACTAAGTTGTTTAGGCTGGGTTGGAGTGTGAGATCTTGCAGCCTCAGCCTCTCAGGGTGCTAGGATAGCAGCCTCCTGGGGCTCAGGTTTTCAAACAGAGTTATATAGAGTGGCCTTTGTCTGTATTTCAGCTCTGCTTTTTTTTTTTTTTTTTTTTTTTTGCGGCACCGGGGATTGAACTCACAACCTAGCGCTTGCCAGGGCAGGCGCTTAAGGCACTGAGCCAAACTCCTGGCCCTGGTTTTTTGAGGCAGGGTCGCACTATGTAGCTCAGGCCGGCCTTTCAACTCTGCTTATTTTTGTTTATTTATTTGTGTTGCTTTATTCTCCCTGTGGTCCTCCCTATTTGCTCCATATAGAAACCAGAAGGTTCAGAGCCCGGTGCAAAGCACTTCTCCATCCCACTGACTTCTAACAAAGGTCTCAG
>RJWM01028725.1:11870-25378 GCA_004363535.1 Dasyprocta punctata
ACAGGACACGCTGGGACTTTTTTCTCACTTTCATTTTTTCTTGAGGGTTGTGTCCGGTGGACAATACCCAGGACGCCCCACCCTGGTCTTGTCGTGGGGAAATCTGCCCCACCCCAAGGACCGCACCCACGGTACTTTCTCCTCCAAGGCCAGGCCAGCTTCTGCATTTCTGTTGTCCCGACACTTGGGGTAGGCACAGTCCCAGGCCCGCCCTTTGTGTGAGCGGCCCGGTGGCGGTGACTTCATCAGTCTGTCTTACCCGCTCCACATCTTACTTAAGAAAATATTTGTGGAATAAATAATTTATCAGGGCTTCTGTGGAAGAATATTTCTTGTGGCCTGGGGAAAAGGCTCAGGAGCCACAGGGTTCCCCCAACCCTCTTACCCCCACACCCCTCAGAGTCTGCCTCCAGCCCCTAGTACTGAAGTCTAAACTGATCTTTAGTTGCATAATTGGGACTGGCAGGCCCACTTTGACTTTGGCACTGTTAGAGCAGCACCCGCCCCTGGCCTCCACTCGAGATGTGCACGCACGGCCGCTTCAGTCTGGCGCCTTTACCTGTCCCACCAAACCAGGAGGGCACCCCTGCCCCCTCTTCCTCCAGTTAAACTACTTCTCCCTCCTCCCCTGTCTGGTGAACCCGACCCCAGGAAGCCTTGGGCAAAGCCTTCCCTCTCTTTTCCACCCCACCGAGTTGGAGCTATTTGTCTTTCGGGGGCTCCCTCCCATGGCTGCTGGCGAGGGTGGGGAAAGTTTGCCTGCAAGGGGGCAGGAAGGGATCGTTGTCCCCAGGGCAGGTCTTACCACAGTGGGCCTTGCTGAACTTGTTTCTCTCTCCCCTTTAGTCTGTATTCTTTGTAAGTGCGTGGCCTCTGTCACACACACACACACACACACACACACACACACACATCCTTGGCTAAACGTCAGCATTTTAAAATCATTTATTTATGTATTTATTTATGTTTTTTTTTGTAGTCCTTATTTCGGTTTTTTTTTTTTTTTTTTTTTTTTTTTTTTTTTTTTTTTTTTTTTTTTTTTTTTTTTTTTTTTTTTTTTTTTTTTTTTTTTTTTTTGTCTTTTTGAGACAGAGTCTCACTATGCAGTTCAACTTCGTAGCCCCGGCTGGTCTCAAACTCACAAGGATCCTCCTGCCTCAGCCTCTCGAGTGCTGGGATTACAGGCGTAAGCCAACATGCCTGGCTCTTATTTCAGTTTTTTGAGACACAATCTCACTAGGTAGTTCGGGCTGGCCTTGAACTCACTATATTGCCCAGGCTGGCTTCGAACTCAAACTCGCAGCGATCCTCCTGCCTCAGTTTCCAGAGTGCTGGATTACACCGGCAATATTTTAGAATTGCCCGAGTCTCCTGATTCATCTAGTACCATAGTCCTGTGGCAGAAGCCCTTCCGGGAGGCTGCAAACACCAGGTCTTGTGTTGCCCATTTACCTTCTCCGAGCCCGGAGCACTTTGGCCGCTGATGATCTCAGCACTAGAGAGCGGCGGGGAGGGGCGGTCGGTGTCAGCACCCTCCTTCACCGTCGGGAAACGGATTCACAGAAACAAGGCGGCTAGCCTAGGGGGCGGAGGCGTAACGGGAATTCAGGGCTCCAGGCCAGAGTGGAATTTATTGTCTCCTTTTGGGAGGCGTGAAAGTGAAATAATCGATTTAGGGGCCCTAGGGCCCGGCGTCCCTAAGGCCCAAGAAAGATCTGGATGGGTTCTGGAAGATTACTGCGGTAGGAGCAGGCAAGGGCACTGACCCTTCGGCAGCACTGCTATCAAGCCGGTCCGTCGTCCTTCTCTGGGCATGGGAACCAATGGGCTGCGGCCTCTTTAAGGGCGAGAGCCCCGCCTCCGCCCGTCGCCAGCCTCTTCCCACCTCCTCGCCCCGGCTCCTCCAGTTCCAGACTTCCCTTGGCGATGAGGTCATCTCCTCGTTGCCTATTGGTTACTCCGTGCTGTCAATCACAGGAAGTCGCGCCGCCGTCCTAGCCTCTCTCAGGCCCCTTCCTTCTCTGAACGCCCCCTCAGACGGCCGAACCGACCTCGATAAGGACTCTGATTGGCTAGTGTTGCTGTCACTTCTCCGGCGGGCGGTGCGGGAGGCGGGAGGCGGGTGTGGTGGGAGGGTCCGCAGCTTCCGTGCCTGAGAGGAGCCGGCGGTGTCCGTGTGTGTGTTGGCCCTGGCGGCCGCGAGAGCGACCGGCCCACTTTCCCCACCCCTTCGGCTGGGCTCGCCACACGCCCTCCGCTCGCGCCGACTTCTCTCCAGCCTCTCGAGGTCTGGCTGGAGGCTGAGCCTTGGGAGGAGACTTGAGCGGCTGGCGCGGGAGTGGGTCAGACCGCGGCGCCCGGCCGGGGAGGAGAGCTAGGCGGTGAGTGAGAGTCGGAGCCGGGACCCCTCCCCCATCGCGCCCCGCCCAAGCATCCTTCCTTCGCGCGCCTCCGCCGCGCGCGCCCCCGACCCTCCGCGGCGCCCTTGTGCCCCACCCCCTCTCGCCTCTGGGCCGGGGTCGTGCAGCCCGGGTCGCCGTGCTGGTTCGGGCTGTCGGGCGCGGCCGTACACCTGTGCACTGCCCGGCCGGGTCGCGCTGCGCGGGGATGGGGGACACGGAGGTTCCCGCCCGCGCGGCGCCCCGGGGTGCCTTTTCACTGCGGCGCTTTTCGGTATCTGAGCAAACGCCCAGGATCCAGATGCAATCCTGAGTCTCCCCGAGCCAGGAGGCGCACCTGGACTGGCATCCTGCGCGGCAGCCCGAATGCCACCCGCTCTGCGAGCACCCTGTGTAGGTTTGAAACTTGACAGCCAAGAAAGTGTCTGTCTCTGAAGTATCAGGGCACTTTGATTACGTCGCCCCCGTCACTGTAACCATGAGAAAACCCTGAGATCTAGAGCTTTCCAGATGACTCCCCAACCTGCCATTTGCTACCTGTGTAATCTTCCACTCCAGCTTTCTCATGTGTGGAACGGGGATAATAACAGTGCCCGTCACATGGAGGGGTGAGGGAGGTTGGTTAAGTACCGAATGTAAGACTTCACTTAAAATGTTGGACACAGTTCTTGGCACATGGTAAGGGCCCAGGCTAGGTTGGCTGTTGTCGTTTTCAGAAAGACTGGTAGAGCGGTGTGTATTTAAGCACTAAGGCCAGCTCGGCTTTGTCAGACGCGCTCTTCCTGTTTTGTGGTGAAACTGAAGGGCAGTTTGGTGGACAGTTTACTGCTTGCCGCCTTTCCGTGGCATGGAGTGTGTGTATACAGGAGTGTGAAATACGTTCCTTAGATACAGCAGCGAAATCACACCTGCGCTTCATGTGTTTTTAACCAGTTTTAAATCTGTAGGATGTCTGAAATGTCCCCGAGTTAGTAGTTTTGGCGATTTTTTCAAGATCTTTTCTAAATGAAGCCAAAGCCTGTAATTTAAGGTTGGTTTTCGATAAGAAGCTAAACCTGAGTGTTTCACCTTCGGGGACCCTTCCCACCCCCAGTTACTGATGTAGTTTTACTGTTGCAAGCAGCCACCTCCCAGGGATGACAGTACAGCCAGCTGGCCCAGGACTGCAGGGTGGGGAACGTTTGGCTAAAAGTTACTAAACTAAGGTTTGCTTAATGTTTCCATTTTACATATCAAATCAAAGGGCTTTATATAATAGCCATTTTCTTAGTGAAATGAACAAGAGGCGAACCGTTACTGTTTCTTTCAAAAGCACATGCAGGGGCCAGGTGTGATGGCCCAAGCCTGTAATCACAGCTACTTGGAAGGCTGAGGGAAGAGGATTGAAAGTTGGGGCCATCTAGCAAGACTCAGCCTCAAAATAAAATAATAAGAACTGAGATTTAGCTCATTGGTAGGTACTTGATTAGGTTCGATGAGGCACCGAGTTCCACTTCCAATACCATGGGGAAAAAAAAAAAAACCAAAGGGAAAATATATGCACACACTGACTGACACAGGAGGAAAGAGTATTTGTAGCGTAGCTCTAGTGTTTTCTTCAGTTCTTTGCTAATACTGTTAAGAATGGCCTCCCCCTTCTGTGGTACTTGGCTACCGAACCCAGTGTTTTCGGATGAGCTACTGTACATCCCTAGCACTTTTGACTTTACTCAGATTTTGAGACAGGGTCTTGCTAAGTTACTGAATTGTCCAGGCTGGGCTTGACTTTGTAATTCTCCTGCTTCAACTTCCCAAGAGTTACAGGTGTGTGCCTCACACCCAGTTAAGATAAGAGCTCCTGTTTAAAAGGCTTTCTATGCTTGTAATTCAGCTACTCATGAGGCTGAGGCAGGAGGATTACAAGTTCATGACCAGCAGTTAAATGGGACCTCATCTCAAAATAAAAAGGGACTGGGCCGGGGAGTTAGCTCAGTGGATTAAGCGCCTGCCTGGCAGGTGAGAGGTTGTAAGTTTGATCATGGTACCAAAAAAAAAAAAAAAAAGGGTGGGGGGACTGGAGATATAGTTCAGCACCTCCTGAGTTCAACCTACTACTGCCAAAAGAAAAAAGAAAAACAAAGCAAAACAAGACAAAAAAGTCTTCTCAAAGACACATCCACTAGGGTTTTTCATTTAGAGTTAAATCATAGACACGAAAGTGTAATGTGGATCCCATCATCCGAAAGTATTTATTGCAGACTTTCCATGTTCTTAGTCAACTGCCAAATGCTATGAGAGAGGGATTCAAAAGAATATAAAAAAGGCTCTCAACCCATTAAGGGCAAAACCATAAAGTTTGGGTCACCCAATAGTAATTACCAGTACTTCTTAAATAACTTCATTTACTCATTCAGCAAACTTTTGTTCCAGGCCTGAAATGTGCCAGCTGTTTCTTTGAGCTGGGATTATAGAGATATGATCTCTGCTGTCAGGGGCTCATAGTTTTAATGGAAGAGGTAAAAGTGACCTGATTTTAAGAAACTGAAATAAAGTCTGGGTGCAAAACCAGAGTCGTAGGAACATGTAGGGAACTTTTCCTTTGGATGTGTGAGAAAGCTTCACATAGCAGGGTGCAGTGTCAAACGCCTGTAATTCCAGCACTTTAGAGGCTGAGGCAGGTGGATCAGCACAAGTTTGAGGCCAGCCTGGTCTACATAGTGAGTGAGTTCAAGACCAGCCCGCATTACAAAGTGAGGGTCAGGGATTTAGCTCAGTGGCTTAAGAGCTTGCCTGGCAAGTTTGAGGTCATGAGTTTGATCCCTGGTACCAAACAAACAAACAAACGAACAAACAAAAAAAAAAACAAGAGAAAAAGAAAAAGTAAAAGAAAAGACTTCACAAAGAAGCTGACCTCCGAGCTGCATCTTTTCTCCGATGAAGACAGTTCCAAACAGAAAGGCTTCTGACAAACCTGACAGCAGTCAGCAGCCATAGGGAAAAGGGAAGAAACTAATGTTCCTGGATGCCCACTGTGCTCTCCAGGCATTGAGCCAGGCTTTTAATGTATTGCTTCATCCTCACAAGAACCCTGTGAGGTCTGTTTTACCTCTACTTTAAGATAAGGAAACTGAGGCTCAGGTAGTTAAATAATTTAACCAGCATTACAGTTAGTGATAGAGCCAGGCCTTGAATCGCTGATTTAGAGGTGTAGTATGCTCCTTTCCTTTAATTATGCTTTGTGAGAGTATTTATTTTTGTGGTATTGAGGACTGAACCCAGGGCTTTCACGCACAGGGTCTCACTGTGTAGTTCAGTTTGGGTTTGAACTCACTGTGTAGCCCAGGCTGGCCTCAAACTCCTGATGATCTTCTTGCCTCAGTCTCCCAAGTGCTGGAATTACAGGCATGCATCATCATGTCTGGCCACAGGCCCCTTTGGAAAAAATTTTTTTTTCAATTTTTGACACAGAACCTCTCTTAATTTGCTAAATTGCCCAGACTGAGGTTGACTTGCCATCCTCCTGTCTCAGCCTCCTGGAGTAAGTACTAGGATTACAGGCATGTGCCACCATTCCTGGCTTGAAAGTAAATATAAAAGAGATTAGAAAGTTCTGTCCATGTTCTAGTATCATTTTCCTACATCTGTTAAAAATTATTTTCTATGAAATGAAGTTTCATTTTTGATTTAGAAGGACTGAAGATTTAGCTCAGCCGCACAAGCGCCTGCCTGGCATACCCAAGGTCGTGAGTTCGATCCCAGTACCAAAACAAACAAACAAACAAATTAGACTCCATTTTTGATTTAGGGTCACTGTAATAAAGTTTATCTGTAATGCTATTTTATGGCAGTAATAAAAGATGTGGCCTGTGGACACATACAACGAAATGAAGGACGCTTGATAAACATAAATTCTAAACAAGGCACTTCACAAGTTTATTAAACATAGGTTTCTCTTGGGATTGCAGTTTATTTTATTTTTATTTATTTATTTTTTTTTTTTTTGTGGCACCGGGGATCAAACTCACAACCTTGCGCCTGACGGACAGGTGCTTAAGCCACTGAGCCAAACTCCTGGCCCTAGTTTTTTGAGGCAGGGTTGCACTATGTAGCTCAGGCCGGCCTGTGCTCGCGTTGTAGCCCAAGCTGGCCTCAAACTCACAGCGCTCCTCCTACCTCAGCCTCCCAAGTGCTGGGATTAAAGGCGTGTGCCACCACGCCCGGCTGGCATTGCAGTTTAAATAATTCTGTGTTAAAAAAAGGATTTGTAGACATAGTCAATTAATTTACAAAGGAAGAATTAGAATTTTGAAATGGTTCATAAAAATCACTTTGTTACATTTCAAGAGAACACTGTAACATGTAGTAGACTGTGAGCTTCCCAGGGGCCAGGGGATTTGTTTTTCTTTTCTTCTTCTGTTTTTTAAGTGAGGTTTCTGTGTTTTGCCAGGGCTGGCCTTGAACTCCTGGGTTTAAGTGATCCCTGTGTTCTGCGTTAGCCTCCCGAGTAGCAAGGACTGCAGATGTGTACGAGGTGTTTCTTTTTTTCTTTTTGGTTGTTCCTGGCTTCAAGAGTTGTTCTTGGGATGTATTAAGTGCTTAATAAATATTGATTATAAAATGATCATGAACAAGTATTTTCTTTTGTGTGTGTATATATGTATATATTCCTGGGATGATAGTTGGAATTGACACAGAAACATTTTCTTTCTTCTTTCTTTCTTATTTTTGTGGTACTGGGGGTTGAACCTAGGCTCATGCATGCTAGGCAAGTTTTCTACCACTGAAATAAATCCCCATTTATTGTATTGCGGTACTGGGGACTGAATCCATGGCCTTTGCACTGAACTACATCCCTCATCCTTTTTGTATTTTTAATTTTGAGACAGAATTCAGGAAGTTGCTCAGTAAATTGCTTGCAGTCCTCCTGCCTCAGCCTTTCAGGGTGCTGAGATTATGGGCATGTGCCACCATGCCCTGCTGGAAAGAAAACTCTAATTTTTTTTTTTTTTTTTTTTTGGTGGGCACCAGGAATTGAATTCAGAACCTTGTGCTTGCCGGGCATGCACTGTGCCACTGAGCCATATCCCTGGCCCTCTAATTCTGTGAATACTTTTTTTTTTTTTTTTTTTTTTGCAGCACTGGGGATGGAACTGACAACCTTGCGCCTGACAGGCAGGCACGTAAGCCACTGAGCCAAATTCCTGACCCTAGTTTTTTGAGGCAGGGTCACACTACGGAGCTCAGGCTGGCCTTGTGCTCACATTGTAGCGCAAGCCAACCTCGAACTCACAATGCTCTACCTACCTCAGCCGAGTGCTGGGTTTAAAGGTGTGCACCACTACGCCCGGCTCTTTTAATACTTAAAAAATGCTTTTTGTGTGCCTTTTACACGGTTAGCTGATATGTGGAAATGGACACTGAATTAGGGCCAGCCAGTTCGGTGTATGCTGGACCAGTTCTGTAGCGCTGAACCACACCTCAGCCCACATGAAATGTAAGTACAGTAATTTAGGCCAGTATTGACAGTAAAGACAAATATTTGATCTTCGTGTGTAAGGATAGGGTGCGCTCACTTCTGATACTGAAAAAATGATAAATTATCAGTGTTGGACAGGCAGTTAATATGAATAATAGAATCTGATTGGCTGGCTGGAGTCTAGGCCCCACTTACCAGCTGTGGGAATGACCTTAGACCATGTTACTGTGATACTTTTGTTACCTTGTATTGTGTTTCTTACTTGCTGTAAAATGGGGAAATAAGGGTGCCTGCTTTATACTGCTGTCCTGAGGACTAAGCAAAAACAAACCAGAGTCCTTGGAACGGTTTTACATGCCCATCATTGTGATGATTATTAGAATCCATGGTTACTGGCTTTTGGCAGTAGTGTAGACTGACTGTGGCTGAATGAGGTTGGAATCAGAGATGAATGAGTGTAGAATAAGAGTATTCAGAAAGGGACATTTAAATGTTAACCACTGCTGCTTCAGCATGTTTTTCCAATTCAATAATCTAGAGAATTTTGATTTCAGGAAGTAGAGTGAACCAGTGGTTTTATATAACTCAGCTCCACAGTTAGAATAAGACTCAGGGGCACCCTTATAATTCCAGCTACTCAGGAGGCCGAGGCAGGAGGATCCCAAGTTGAAGGCTATCTGTTATGGTTTGTATCTAGAGTTCCCCCAAAACCTCATGTGGTCATAAGTGGGACTTTTTGGAGATAGCTGGATCTTGGGTGTGTGATGCTGGGATCAAGGATGTGATGCTGGGATTGTTCATGGTGCGATGCTAGGATTAAGGGTACCCCACCCTGGGTATGAGTACTATCCGCCCTAGGGTGGGTAAATGGTTGCTCATTGCTTGCTGCTTTTGCTGCCTTCTGCCTGCCGTGAACTGAAACTTTCTCCTCTGTGATGCCCCTCTGCCATGCCACCCTGCCTTGGAGCCAGCTGTCAGCCAAAATAAACCTTTCCTCCTTTAACTTTGGGTGTCAAGTATTTTGTCTCAGCAACAAGAAGAGTAATACACAGTAAAAAAAAAAAAAGTTGGGATATAGCTCAGTGCTCGATGAGCTTAATTCCACTTTGCAAAACAAAAAGCCAAACTGCATAGATTCCTAAAAATGCTAACTATATATCCAGTCTGAAGAGAGAAGATAGTTGAACTCAATGTCACTGCAGGTGTTGGAGCAGAAATTGGGAGATCTGCCAGTGTGCCTTGTGTGGAACTCATTGCTTAGGTTGCCTTGGGTTCTGCAGCTCAGTCCCTGTCATCAGCCCTCACTGTGGAACTGGTTGGAGACACTGAGGAATCAAGTGATGTGGGGCTCCATGACAGCCTGGCAGCTGGGTCCAGGCCACTTCTGCAGCCAGTGTTTAAAGCCTGCTCAGACAGCAGGAGTAAAAAGTGTGTAGCATCCTTGGAAGAAGTGTCAATCAAAATCTTTTTTATGTTTTTCAAATACCTCAGTTTTTTTTTTCCTCCTGTCTGTGTCATTGGTTCCCCATTTTGTGTGTGTGTGTGTGTGTGTGTGTGTGTGGTACCGGAGATTAAATCCAGGGGTACTCTACCCCTGATCTACATCCCTAGTCTTTTTATTTAAGACAGGGTTTTGCTAAATTGACCAGGCTGGCCTTGAACTTGACAACCGTCCTGCTTCACCTTCCCAAGTAGCCAGAATTACAGGCGTGACCGTTGTGCCTGGCTCCCTACTCTTACTAATATGCATTTAGAAGTCACTCCCTGTGTAAATGAGAGCTGGTAATGAATTTAGATAGTTCTTTTTGAAATCTGGAGTGTATCCTAAATTTGTTACTGAATTTGAAGATGAGTGGGCTATTTTTAGGTCTTGTTCCTCTAAAATTATTAGTGGAGCTGAGTGTGGTGGGGTATACCTGTAATTTTAGCACTCGGGAGGCTGAGGCAGGAGGATCACTGAGTTTGAGGCCAGTTTGGGTTACCTAGTGAGTTCAAGGCCAACCTGAACTGCATAGTGAGACTCTGTCTCAAAAAACAAAACAACAAGAAATATTGAAGTAGAGTGGGTATAATTTGAACAAAAATTCTGAACTCCCTAAGCTGAGAGAGTACAGCCCAGGAGTTTGCATGACAGTTTATGGGTGTGAGGACCAGCTGTGATAGGCTCACTGGTACAATTCATGACTCAGTTTCTTCATCTGTGAAATGGAGTTTTCACCATGAGGTTGTTGGAAGGATATGGAGAAAGGTAAAGGGAAGCGCCTGGCATCTTTTTTCCCTGCCTCAGGTTTATTCGTACGAAGAGCACAGGAGGACACCAGCACTACCCCCCGCCCACAGATGGCAGGCCAGGGGTCACACCAGTCCTTCTGTCCTCATATCAGCAGATAGAGGCCTTTACTGTGGAGCCTTCACAGGGGCCTGGGCACCTTTGGGAGCCTGAGCTGGAGCCGAAGTTGGAGCAGCAACCTGAGCCTGGACCTTGGTTGGAGCCTGGGCATTTGGCTGGCAAAGCCTGCGACCCTTGGCAGTGTGGGGTTGGATATGCTTCCCAAGCTTGGGGTGGGCAGTGTAGGCAAGTTGAGTGAGTTCGCGGTTCACACCCTTTGGGATCTTGGGCTTGAGGAGGGCCTTGATATTCTCAGCGTGTGCATTCATGGCCTTGGTGTTGTTTGCCTGCATCTTTTTGAAGCCTTTCTTGTTGTGCTTCTTGGCAAAACACATATTCCTCAGGGACTTGGGATCTACCCCCTTCCAAGATGTGTCTCTTTGTGATTGGGGTTTCTTGATGCCATTTCTGTGCCATTTTTGGAGCTGACTGTGTGTGGTGTGATTCTTGGACTTGGCCATTTCTGCATGTAAGCAGTGGGTGCTAAGCTCCTGGAACCGGAAGAACCTGCATCTATTTTGTGACACATGTTGTGACCACTCCCTTAAGTCTCAACCCCATTCTGTGAAGTAAACGGTAGCACCATTTTGCAGATGAATAACGGGCTTGGAGCGGAACTAATTTAGGAAGATTACAGTTAGGACTTGAACCCATGTCTGTCTGAATTAAATGTTCTCACTCCCTAAAACAGTGGGTATGAGGTACCTGAATTTTGTGTCTAGTAAATGTCTCTTCCTCTTCCAGGTCTTTAGCATAGTGAACAAAAGTGTCAGTAACAGGATTCCTCCTGGTAAAAATCAAGGTATTATAGCTCTTAAAATACTCTTTGAAATCCTCCTTGTGTTTTAAAAAATTGTTTTTCCTTGTATGTATTTTGTTGTCATTCCTGAAATGAAAACTATAATTGTAACTTCACGTGTTGTTAAGTTGTTCAGTAAGTAGTACCAAATAAGGGGTGTACTGTAACTTCCACATTTTTAGAATTTTTTTTTTTATTATTTTAGTATCCTTTTAACTGTAAATGGTTTAAGTGATGTCAGGGTCTCTTAGTCATGATTAATTTGTGCATATTTTCACTACCACAGAATTTACAGGAACTCGGGAAGCTATACCATGGATATACCATGTTGCCTTTTGGTGTTAGAATGATTTTATCATGGTTGAAGCTTTGGTTTTATTTTTGCGTGTGTGCATTTGCGTGCGCATGCATGCGTGTGTTATGCTGAGTATGGAACCCAGGACCTTGCCTAGACTGGGCAAGTGCTCATCTACTGAGCTACCTGCTCAGCCTCAGCTTGATTGTTGATTTTTATATTTACTAATATGATTAATATATTTAAATTAGTCTTTTTTTTCTTTTCTCAGTATTGAGGTTTGAACTCAGAGCTTTCACAGTGAGCTATATCCCCAGTCCCCCTTTTTTTTTTTTCCCAAACTATTTTGAGACAGGGTCTCTATAAGTCACTAATTACCCAGGTGAGGCCTAAACTTCTGATCCTCCTGCTTCAGCCTCCTAGAGTTCTGGTATTCAAGGTGTGTAAGGGCCAGGAGTTTGACTTAGTAGCTTAAGCGCCTCCAGGGCAGATGCGAGGTTGTGAGTTCAAACCCTGGTACCACAAAAACAAAAAACAAAAAACACAAGGTGTGTACCATTGTGCCTGCCTTTTTTTTTCCCCCAGAGCTGGGGAAAAACCACTCTTCCACCATGCTGCATCTCTAGCCCACTGAAGTAGTCTTTCTGAGTTTGCTATAGGCACCTTGTCTTTATTTTGAGATAGGGAAAGAGAATTTAGAAATTATAAATAAGGGTCATTTTCTTTCTTAGCCCACATATGGGTGGAATTCACTTTTTCTGAAGTAAAGCTTCAGTTTCTGAATCTTTTAAAAATCTTTAAATCTGACACTCCAGGTTTATTTCCTGAGGTCATGGATGGCAATGATACAGTATTTTGTCGTATTTTATAAATTGTTCCACATTGTCTTACTGCTATTTCCTTTTTGTTCATATTTTTTATGGGAGGGATGAGGATGTTCCAGAATGGAATAGGGAACCAAGTACATGATGAAATCATACACTAATGGTTAGAAATGAGATAAATTTAGATTTTATTTACCCAGAACATGTCCATGGGATAGTGTGGCTTATTTTCATAATCCCCATTATGAATCTTTGTATATATTGAGTCAGATAATTATTTAATCATTTTCCTAAATCAGCCTCTGTAGCATGACCCCTTGCCCTCTTTTCCTGAAAACTGATTCTGAAGATAAACTTAGCAGATCAGTATGAATGAATGGTGGGCATGATATGTACAGTTTGGACAAGGTATTCGTGACATTTTATTTTCAACATAACCCATTCGATGCCTAAATAAAACTGAGTTAATTATAGTGTAACCTTTTGTTCTATTTGGAGAGTGTTAAGGAATTTTTGAATACCCTCCAAATTTCACCTTCTTTCCGTGAGCTTAGAAAACTTAGAAAGCTCTTTCTAGAGTAAGGATTCTCAAAACTTTTCCTTCAGTATGCTCTCTGCCTACCTTTTCTGGGCACTTGTTTGTTTTGTTTCTTAAAAGCATAGTTTGTTTCCTTACAGTGAAAATAGTTGGAGAGCTTGGTGCTCTGTTTTGGGTTGAATATCTGTTTTCCATCCTGGTTTTGTATCATTCTCTGCCTCTGTGATCTTGGGCAAGAGTATTCATCTTTCAAAGTCTCTATTTCCTTATAGGCTAGGTGTGAGAACTAAACAAAGTTACATGTAAAGCATTTAACATGTAGTAGTTCTTCAGTACAAGTTAATTATTCATAGCAGGCAGAAAATTTCTTTTGTAGCACCAGCTGCAATTACAAAATTTTTTTTCTTCACTAGAGATTGAACCCAGGGCTTTGAGCATGCTAGGCAGATGCTTCAGTGCTGTGCTACACCCCAAACCTTTATGTTTTTCTTTTCATAATCTTTGTGAAGCCAGGGACCATGTATACCTTTTTACTTCTATATTCCCAGCATCCAACATGTTACCTGGCATGCATGACATGTAGTAGATGCTCAGTAAATACTTCATGAATGAATAAAACCCCTTTTCCTGCTCGAAGGGCAGTGTTCTGAACATATCTCCTTTGACCTATGTTCCCTTGAACATACTGACTTGCAACCTTATCAACTTGAAATTTGGTCTATAAAAGATTGGAGCAAGATAGAGTTGAGGGCAATGAACAGGTAAATAGTACAACTGAAGAGAGAACAGTAGAGTACTCAAAGTAAATT
>RJWM01028726.1:5310-25383 GCA_004363535.1 Dasyprocta punctata
AAAAAAAAAAAAAAAAAAAAAAAAAAAAAAAAAAAAAAAAAAAAAAAAAAAAAAAAAAAAAAAAAAAAAAAAAAAAAAAAAAAAAAAAAAAAAAAAAACCACACTCTCCCAAATTAAGATTACACCACGTATACTATTTACTGATTATTTTCACATACATTTCCTTGTACCCTCACCTAGGTTTTGTGACTAAATGTAGTATTCACTCATATTGAAACACAGGACATGATCGATCGATCTGAGGCTTTGGAGAAGAAGCAAATATCGATACAGCTGTGATGATCAGAGATTGGTAACTACACATGGAGACACGAACCCAGGCGAGTTTCTAAGGCCAGCTGCCCTGGTGGAGAAGGAAAACCGGCACCACCAGCCTGCAGCCGCTCCCACCCAGAAGGGGCAGCAGCGTGGTCGACTGGAAGCCAGCGGCCTTCGGGACAGAACCAGCGAGCTCCGCGGCGCTGCCCGGTCCTCACCCTCCGGGCCCCGGGCTCTCTCCGGGGCGCGGTCAGCACCGACAGCCGCCCCGCTCTGCACCCGGCCGCCCCGCTGTAACCCAGGCAGGGCCCCTGTCCTAATTCTCCACCCGGTTCCTAGAGTCACGCTTGTCTCAGCATTCCGCCTCTGCGTGAGTCCCGGTGGCCGCCGTCCTCCCCGCCCTGGAGTCGGGTAGGAGCGCACTCAAGTTTAAGGACCCAGGAGCAGAAAGAGCCCAGCGCGCCCTGGGGCGGAGGACTCGCGGGGCGGGGGCGGGGCCTGCGGAGGGGCGGGCCCGTGGGCGGGCCCTCGGGCAGGGGCGGGGCTTCGGGGCCGAGGTCGAGCCGGCCCGACTGCGCCTCTCAGGCGGCGCTCGCTGGCTGTCGCCCACTGCCGGGCTCCCTGGCCTGCCGCCCGCGCTGCCGGTAGGGGGCGCCCGCGTTCGAGGCGCCGCGGCTGTGCTGGGAAGGCGCCGCCCGCGCCGGGCCGCTGGGGCCGCAACTCCGGGCTCGGGCTCAGTCACCCCCTCTGCCGCCGCCGCCGCCGTCCCCGCGCTCGCGCTCCCGGGCCGCCCGTGTCTCCCGGCCCGGCCGCGGCCTTCCCGCAGTGAGTGGGGCGGGCGCGGGGCTGCGGGCTGCGGGCTGCGGGCTGCGGGCTGCGGGCTGGGGAAGGCCGGCGGGCGAGAGGCCGCGCGGTGGCTGGGGCGGCGGGGCCGGGGCCGGGGGCCCGCCAGGAGGGTTCGCGCGGCCCGGCCGGCCGGGGTCCGGCCCGCAGCATCGGGGCCGCGCGGCCGGGCCGGGTTCGAGGCTTCGCTCCCCCGGGCGGCCGCCGAGCGAGGCCCGGCCCGGTCCGGCCCCGCGGGGTCTGCGCGACCCTGGCTGGCGGTGGGCGGCGCGGGTTAGGGGCGCCTGGCCCTGGAGCGCGGCGGGCGGCGGAGCTCCGCGCCGGGGACCTCGGGCTGCAGCCGGTCCGGAGTGCTCGGGTCCCGAACGGCGCCGCGGGCGTGGGGAGCCCCTGCCACACCTGCTGGGCGGGCGGCGGCGCAGGCGGTGACGGGTGGGACTGGGGATGAAACGTGACCGGCCCCGTGGGTTTGCTGCTGAAGTTACCGTGCTGCTGTTGGAGGATAGCAGTTCTAGAACAAGTTAATGAATCCAGTTTTAGGACTTTGTGATAGAAGTTTGGGTGGTAACCAGACTTGGGGTGACCCGACTTGGCCGAGAACATTGGGGGCAGCCCGAGTGAGTGAGTACCGGTGTCCTCCATACGCCCCACACCCCCGGTTCGTTTTTATTTTCGCTGTCACAAATGCCATGGTTGGTACCTGATCGATCCTGGGATGGGAAAGAAGCTGGGAGAGCTCAGGCCCGCGCCCAAGACCGAGATGTTTTCAAATGAACAAATCGGTACCTAGGAAAAAGAAAATAGCGTTTTCATGAATAGCGTTGGAAGGCTGTGAGAACTTGTTCTTTGATTGAAAGCCATGACTCCATGCGGATATAGTGCTTGATTTATTTTTGTGATGCTTGAGATATGAAGGATTGAGTGGTCAGCCTGGCCATAGATGCCATTCCTCCTAAATATTGTGATTTGAATTTTCATAAATCATATTTTAATGAAAGGATTACTACCTAAAATCCTAGGGGGGAGGCCTATCAGTCCCTCAATGTGCCTTTGGATTTTTATGTGTGGCATCTGTTTAAAATAGAGTGCACGTTTTTATTTGAACTCGGCTTTACTTTGGAGATAATAATCCTGAGTCATGCCTTAGACGAGTTCCTTCTAAGATTGAGCACTCAGATGTCTGCGGACACACATGCGGACACTCCCCTGTGCCTGTGACCTCCCTTGTGAAGCGCTGGGGACAGGAGGACCTGTGGAGACTGGACACAGCGCAGGAGGCCTTCCTTCTCAGTGCCTGCCTTGGCTCTAGGTCTGTGCTCTATGTTCCGTGGGTCCACACTGTCAGGTTTCTCCCTTTACTACAGAAATGTTGTTTGACTACAGAAATTTTGTTTTTGCTGCTGGCACAGGTATTTTTCACATTTGCCCATTGCTCGCTTTATACGCATGATCTTAGGTATTTCCTCTGTTTCCCCAAAGGAGACACTGGGCATAAAGAGTGACTTTCTCAGGGTCTCATAATTAGCAGCCGAGCAGAACTGGAGCACTGGTCCTTCCCCTCCTTGGTCACCAGCCCTGGTTCCTCTCTACTGTGCTTGCCTGCAGGGGACTTCAGCACCCTCCTCCTCATGTTACCCTATTGGCCAGATTTTACCCTTGCGTTTCGTTTAATGGTGTAATTACTTTTGGGAATGTGGTTTTGTTCCATTTTTTTCTCGTGGAAACCAAGGTAAGAATTTTACGATTTTGTGATTGTGACAACTCTTATGTATTAAGGTTGCTTTTTAACTTACAGCTCTTTTTTTCTGGACCACATGTTTGAGAGAGGAGAAGGAGAAAAGAATTACTTTAAAAAAACTCTATTTTGCAGTGGTTTAGTTAGGGATAATCTAACATAATCATATTACATTTGTATGCCTGGCTACTTGCACTGGCCTGTATGTGAATGTTAACCTAAAAGACTCCTTTAGATGTGGCTGAACTAGTTACTATAAAAAGTATTTCACTTTCAAACTCCCACGGTTTAAGAACAGAGAAATTCACTACAAAGGCAGTCTTGAAGGTAAGTATAGATGGAGAGAATTTATTGAGTCCTCTCTTCAGAATGCCAGACACAAAGATTTCAGTAGAAAAGCATTTTAAAGTGCTAGCCAGAAACTCTGGGGAGGCAGTAGTTATAGGTTTTTATTGCAGTGCATAGGTTGTTACAAAGGAGTGGGACTTTTGCCTTGGGGGGATTCCTAGTATGTAGCACAAACGATAAACCCAGAATATTTGTGTTAAATGAGTTCATTGCAGCCCATAAACTTGTATATTCAATTCTGCTGTGAGGAGGAGGTAACTTAATTACCTGCTAATATTACATCTTTAGAATTTATGTATTAGTTACAATGACCTTTGATACTAAAGCATAGGTGAATTCCCAGTGCTGCTTTGTAGTCTTTGGAATAAGATTTTTTTGGGGGTACTGGGAATTGAACTCAGGACCTCATGCTTGCCAGGCAGGCGCTTTGCCACTGAGCTATATCCTTGGCCCTGGAATAAGAATTTTACTTACATCAAAGTTCAGATCTTTTCAGGTGAGCTGATTTCACTTATTTTCTCTAAACTTTGTAATTGTGCTTCGTTGTATTCATTGTCTTTTAAAACAATATTAAGTAAGAAAAGACTTTTTTTGTTGTTTGTTTGTTTGTTTTTTAAGACAGCGTCTTGCTATATAGTCCAAGCAGGCCATGAACTCACTCTGTAGCACAGGTTAGCCTCAAACTAGTGGCAGCGATCCTCCTGTCTCCACTTTTGAATGCTGGGATTGTAGGCATGCACCACCACACCCAATTCAGAAAGGTCAATATAAAGCAGAAATTTTTTGTTACCCCCATAATCTTCATTTGTCACAAATATTCTCAAAGATTAGATATTTCTTTACTTTTGTCAAATAAAACAGGCCTGTTTGACATCCATTTGAAAGTCTTCCCTCTGCTACCTGTCTTGTGGTCCTTTGACTTCTCATTCAGCCCTCCATGCAGCTGTGCCAAAAGAGAGAGAAGATGAAAAGCAGATGAATCATTTTCTAATTGTTAGCAGCTCTGAAAATGATGTAGTAGAAGACATTGAAGCTGTTCCGGAAATTCTTTTGGTTTACATTTCATTTCATTCATCTGTATTGTCTCTGATTCAGAATCAGCTCTTGAATAAGCTCCCCCCGCCATGGTTTCTCACTGTATCTAAGCATTGCCACAGAGGATGGAAAGGATGTTTACAAGTCAGGAGTAGAGATAAGACTTACATTGATTTAATCAATGCTATTATAAGCTTTAAATGAATAATTTGATTATTTAGACATTGTTATTAGAAGTGACTCATAGTGACTTTGTTTCAGTTTATTTTGAAGTATCTTATACACAAGGATAAGTATGAAGGCTTTTGGGTGCTTTTTTTTTTTTTTTTTTTTTTTGTGGCACCGGGGATCAAACTCACAGCCTCACGCCTCCTGCCAGACAGGCGCTTAAGCCACTGAGCCAAACTCCCAGCCCCTGAGCCAAACTCCCAGCCCTTGGGTGCTTTTTTAAGAGACATGGTTTTGTTTTGTCTTTTTGAGACAGGGTCTTGCTATGCAGTTCAGGCTGGCCTTAAACTCACTTTGTAGCTGTCTTTGTTACTTTTTACTGTTTGCTGAAACAAAATACTAGACACCCAAAATTAGGGAAGGAAAGGTTTATTTCTTACACTTCTTGGAGGTTTCAGTCCACACTGAGTTGGCTCCAAGGCAGCATGGAGTGGTGGGGCCGCCATTCATAGCAGCTGCCAAACAGCAAGGCAAACAGGAGAGCGGGCCTTCCTCCTGCCCTTACACTGTACGTCGGCTCCACCCCTGGGCGGCTGCAGCACGCACATTGCCAATCCCAGCGCCAGACAACAAACCAGTCACAAATGCCAGACTCAGCCCTGTCCATGCCACAATTACATGAGACTTTGGGGGGACATAGGATCAAACCCATACGGTAGCCCAGGCTGGTTTGGAACTTGCAGCGGTCCTCCTGCCTCAGCCTTCCGAGTGCAGGGATCACAGGTGTGCACTACCACGTCCAGCTAGAAACATGGTTTTATGCACATTCCCATAATCGCTTTCTTGAATTATTAGGTGTAAGATTTCATTACATCTTTGTAACTGAACCTTGGCTTTTGCTGTGGAACAAGTTCAGGGGCATCATCTGAATGTCTTTTCATGACTGCTCCAGAAGTTATCTTAGCCAGGCATGGTGATGTATGGCTATAATTCCAGCACCCTGGGAGACTGAGACAGAATTGCAAGTTCAAACCCAACCTGGGCCAACTTAGTGATTTACCACGGCCCTTTTCTCCAAATAAAAGGGAGGAGGTGCTAGACATGTATCTCAATGTAAGGGCCGTGGGTTCAATACCCAGTGCTGCCAAAAAATAAAAAAATAAAAAATAAAAATAAATAAAATTAGGAGTGGGCAGACCTTCATAATAGCAGCTGTTTTTTGTTTTGTTTTGGTTTGTTTTGGTTTGGTTTTTTGAGATAGGGCCTTACTATGTATCTCAGGCTGGACTCAAACTCACTGTGTAGTCCAGGCTAGCCTTGAACTCATGGCAGTCCTCCTGCCTCAGCCTCCCGAGTGCTGGGATTACAGGTGTGCATCAGTTATTTTCATGTCTGTTTTATTTCCTTGTCTTTGGTCCTTCATTTCACATTTAACTATTTGGATGTTTGACTATTCATAGATTTGTGTTTTTTGTCACTTATGATAGAGTGCAGCAGCCATTATTCACCCTAATGGGTAGGTTCCTGCCAGCTTATGTAACCCCAGGGGAATTTTTGCAGGGCTTTATGACTTAGTAGCTAGGCTGAGTTACTGTCAAATTGCAAACAAATCACTATTGGGTGGATAGGATTAAAAGGTAGCCATAATGAGTCTAAGCTTAATCCTTTTCATTTTTTGTTTTCTTAGATTCTGTTCCTTAAGTTTCTACGCTAGGAGGGGAAAGCTCTAGACCAGGTGTCAGAAGATGCAGGCTCTTGTTCTGTGCCTTCCCAGCTGTGGGACCTGGGGGAGTCTAATCCTTCCGGTTCCTCTGTTTTACATGTCTGCAGTGGGGACAGTAATCTGTGCTTGTGGTATGAGGAATATTGTGGGAGGTGAAGGGAAAAACTTTCAAATCCCTGTTTAAATTGTTTCTGCACTTCAGAATCTTTTTTTGGGTTTTACACATTTCCTTTCGACTGAGTTCTTCTCTGAGGTCTCCAGTTTCCCGTTTGGATTTCTCCCTCCTGGAGGCCCTGCCAGGCCACCTGTTGTCTATACTGTGGGATTCCGTTCTGTATTTATGATGTCGATGTTGTGTGGTGCCTTGTTTTGAAGATTGGGAGCTCCATGGGTCAAGGATCACACTTACCCTATTTCTGTGCACCTGTGTCACACATCAGCTCACCTCTCCCCCCACAGTTGACTTAAAATAAGTATGGGCTGAATGAGTAAATGTGTCAATTGTCAGCAGAGAATGCTTTGGGTTACAGGAAGATGCCAGAGCGGAACATCTTACCAGAGCCCTTGGATGACTGGCCTTTTACATCGCTCAGTTACTGATGTATTGTTAATAGCAATTGAATCGGATGCTGGCTAGACAAATTGGTAAAACTCATTTCTTGGTTCTGTTTCCTTTGGATACTGTTTGTGAAGCGAGTCAGAGCCACGACAGCTCTGAATTTGACATTTGTTCCGTTTCTGACCCTGTAGTGTGCAGAGGCCTCTCTGCATGCAGCTGCTGGGTGCAAAGAATAAAAGGTGCCTGCCCATCTCCTGCTCCACGTTTTAGCGGGTTTGGTTTGAAGAATTTGCAAGGTGGAGAAATAGATGCTCCAGGCTCTGATTTCAGCCCTGCTGTGCTATGCAAATGTTCTCTCCACGCCTGAGTGACCTTCTGAGAAAGAGCCTTTGTGATCCTCTGCAGCCAGTGATTGTGCTGGCGATTGTGTGCCAGATTCCTCTAAAAGTGGGGAAAGTAGATCCGTTCAGAGACCATGTAGGAAAGCCGGTGCTTTTCCAGGGAGACTGCTGACCCGTCTGCATTTCCTGCTGTCGCTCGCCAGCACTTCTGAAATTTGCTCTGCAGTTTGCTTTTCATGTTGATTTGGAGGATGAAGTGTGTGAGAGGAAAGCAATCCAGTCGCTGGGAAAGTGTTTGTTTAAGTGCTCTTGAAGGGTAGATAAAAATAAATTCAAGCTGGCATCATTAGCGTATGAGTGTTTATCGGTGTCCTGAGGCTGGGTTTCTCTCTGAGCACTGGCTGATTGCTCGGAACCAGATCTGGAAAATTCTTTTTGCCCCAAATTGTGCCCTTACAGTTTGTCATCTAGATTGTTTTCTATTTGCTTTGATTATTGCACGAAGATAAATACCTCATTATTAAAAGCATGATTAGTTTTTAATATTCCAAAATAAATACTACTTTAATGCATTTGTTTTGGAAAATGGTAGGCGTGTCTTGGGAAATGTATGCTTTTGAATGCTTTCACTGAGATGTTTAATTTAGACAGCTGAAATGCTCATGAAAAAGAGTTTTCCTCTGTCTTTCTCTCTTTCATGGCACTTGGGATTGAATCTAGGGCCTTGGCCCTGAGCTATATCCCCTACCCTTTTTTAATTTTGAGACAGGGTCTTGCTAAGTTGAACTCCAACTTGCAATCCTCCTGCCTCAGCCTTCCAGAGTGCTGGTATTACAGGAGTATGCCATCATACCTGGCTTTCTGTTAAATGACCCTTTTGTTAAAGACTGTCATAAGTTTATGCCAACAGCTGGGCATGGTGGCCCACACCTGTGGTCCTAGCACTCAGGAGACTGAGGCAGAAGGGTTGCTGTAAGTTCCAGGCTAGCTTGGGCTGCTACATAGTGAGTTCAAGACCAGCCTAAACTACATAGTAAGACTCTGTCTCAAAAAAGAAAGAAAGAAAGAAAAAAAAAGTTCGTACCAGTGTAAGGCAGTAAAGTTAATCTCAACAAACTGGCTTTTCAGAGAAGGCCTGGTTTGAGCGCCTGGTTGACTTCCTAGGCCCTTTCTGTGCCCCCGCTGTGCTGCGGCAGCCCGGGCGGAGCGCATGGCGGCCGAACTTCCCTCCCCAGCCTTTGCCCCACGTGCCCCCCATAGTAGATTTTGGTTGAATACACAAACGTAGTTTTTCCGGTGCTTGGGCTGCTTGGTGGAGGTTTTCCTTCTCTCTGTTCATACTTACGTATGCTGTCATGCGTCTGTTTTTCTCCCCCGAAGTCTCCCTGGAACCTGGGCTCCCCGAGACGCAGCGCTGGGACAGATGGAGAATGGAGACTGGGGCTATATGGTGAGCAGGCGGGCACCTCCGTGGCGGTTTCCCTTTCCATATTAGCTGTACTGTCTCTTTTAAGGATCAGAATTAGGAATTTGCGCAACCCCTTTCTTTTGGGGGGACTTTGTTGTTGTTGTTGACTTGATGTTTTAGTACAAGCAGCTCCGTAGCCACTCTCCAAATTTTTACAATTTCTTTGAAAGATGGCGTGATTTTTTTCAGCCTTCAAAGTCAGTGACTCTAAACCTCGTCCCTCGTGGCGTGGTGAGCTGAGGGCCGGTCGGCGATGCAGCCGGAGGTTCCCTGCACGTAGGGGGCTCAGCGGCGGCAACGCTGCCTGTCCGCCCCCTTGCCTGTCTTCTCCTGTTTTTTGCTTCTAGTGAGAAAATTTTTTTTACCTTTTTTAGTACCTGAAGACTGACTTTTTTTCTTAAATACAGTTTCTGAAATCAAAAGTGTATTATTTAGAGAAGCTTGCTTCTCAAAATTAAAGGTCAGATTGCAACATTAAAGTTACAAAAGTGAATACACTTATCAGATTATGAAATGTTAAAGCTACTGCTAGCCCTTGACTATGTGATGTTTTTGTCTTTAGGGTGTGTTGATTGAACTGTTTTAATTTAGTATTTGAAACTTTTATTTCCATAAAAAAGTTATCAAGTTGTGTCTGTACAAATTTTAATTTTTTATTTATTTATTTTTTTGTGGCATCGGGGATCGAACTCACAACCTTGAGTCTGCCAGACAGGTACTTAAGTCACTGAGCCAAGCTCCCGGCCAGTTTTTTGAGGCAGGGTCGCACTATGTAGCTCGCATTGTAGCCCCAGCCTTGAACTCACAATGCTCCTCCTACCTCAGCCTCTTGAGTGCTGGGATTAAAGGTGTGTGCCACCACGCCCAGCTACAAATTTTTATTTTTAAAATAAATTTCATGGTTCTTCTTCGTTGATGGAGGAACTCAAAGAATATTAAAATTAGGTATCTTTATATTATCAGCTCATTTTTTTAATCTTATGTTAAATTGAATTAAAGGAACCAAAGGTGTTTTTTAAAAAGAAATCAGAAAAAAACGTTACATGAATATGTTTTAGTATGGATTTTTCCTTCCCATCGTATGTGCTAACCTGAAAACTATATATGCTGAGCTGAAACTATGGAAGCCACGCCCTATATTCTTAGATAAATCCTTAAAGGATTAGATTTATCTTTATTTGTTTCCGTTGAAAATGAATAAGGGAATCTTATGCCTTGCTTGTTGTTGCTGCTTTTCTTAATATGTCAGAGTTGGGATTTTAAAAATGTCCCAACTGATTTTTTTTTTTTTTTAATTTCAGATGACTGACCCAGTCACGTTAAATGTAGGTGGACACTTGTACACAACGTCTCTCACCACATTGACGCGCTACCCAGATTCCATGCTTGGAGCCATGTTCGGAGGGGACTTCCCCACGGCACGGGACCCTCAAGGCAATTATTTCATTGACCGAGATGGACCTCTTTTCCGATATGTCCTCAATTTCTTAAGAACTTCAGAGTTGACCTTACCCTTGGATTTTAAGGAATTTGATCTGCTGCGGAAAGAAGCAGATTTTTACCAGATCGAGCCCCTGATTCAGTGTCTCAATGACCCCAAGCCTTTGTATCCTGTGGATACTTTCGAGGAGGTGGTGGAGCTCTCCAGTACTCGGAAGCTCTCGAAGTACTCCAACCCCGTAGCCGTCATCATCACCCAGTTAACCATCACCACCAAGGTCCACTCCTTGCTAGAGGGCATCTCGAATTACTTTACCAAGTGGAACAAGCACATGATGGACACCAGAGACTGCCAGGTGTCCTTCACCTTCGGACCGTGTGATTATCACCAGGAAGTGTCCCTCCGGGTCCACCTGATGGAGTACATCACCAAACAAGGCTTCACCATCCGCAACACCCGCGTGCACCACATGAGCGAGCGGGCCAACGAGAACACGGTGGAGCACAACTGGACGTTCTGCAGGCTGGCGCGGAAGACGGACGACTGACGGCCCCGCCGCGCCCGGGCCGGGGCGGGCGTCGGGGCTGTGTTTCTCCCTGTCACAGTGTGGGCTTTTCTTTTTAATATTTGTATTTATTTGAGAGCATCGAGGACCACAAAGGGGTTTTGTGCTTTAGCGGCCTCTTCCGTGTCTCCGTCCCTTCACCCTGAGTGTGCATGTGCCTGTCCAGGCTCCAGATACCTTTTTTATAAAAAGAAATCTGAAAAATCATTATGGTATATAATCTCCCCTTAACAGAGCTTTTTCTTAGTTACAGTGCTAAAGTGATTTCTGAAAAAATGGTCCCTAACTTAACTAGAAATACAGGAATGAAAGAATGAGCAGAGTGTTCGTGATGCATTTGAGAAAAATCAAAATATCATGTGGGGCAACCTTGTTCCTATGCCAGTAAGCAGGTTTGTAATATCAGAGGAAAACCGTTCCAATCATTAAAGGTACTTGTTAAGTACTGCTTTTTACAGTTATGACAACTGTTTCTTTCTATGCATATAAATCAAGCAACCAAATATCTGTAGCCATGGAAATGTCTGACTAGAAATATTTATATTGGATTCTGAATACAAAATATCCCTGTGGTAGAAATCTTACTTCTTATGCCTGGTGCAGTATAATTCTCAAGTGTACTGTTCACCAGGAAAAAAAAAACCTAATAAATGAAATATGAAAATTAGGTTTGTATTTATTGGCTATTATTACTTAAGGGAGAAAATTGTACTGCTCACACAAAGTGCGCGTTGTTCGTATCCCTATATATGCTGTCCTTGGCACTTCTGTATTTGATCTGCGAGGACTTGGTGGATGCTTGCATTATAGTTTGTAAGTACTCTACATTTCACTAAAGGAGGGATGGGTAAAATTTTGTGTAAAAGGCTGCATATTTGAATGGTGAGTATAAAGTTTGAAAAATTTTTTCACATAGGACTTACATTAAAGATTACAGGTTTCCCTTAAATCATCATAGCTGTGAATATGGCTTATTATTTCAGCTTTGTGCTAAGCACAAGGACAGAATAGCTCTAGCCATTTTATTCTCAGACATTGTGGTGACCCACAATTGTATGTTATTATCAGAGTTAAGTTTGTTTCTGAAGAGAAGAAATGAACTGCTGTGAAGGAAGAATCTGGAACAGTGGGGGAGATGTGTGTACTTTTATTTATTGCACTGTAGTCTTATTCTACATAGTTCATTTTATTCTGTTTCTTCAGTGTTACTCACAGGAAGGATCATGTTAATTATGGTGAGACGTCCTAGTTTAATCAAATACCTTACATAAAAAGGAGGTCATAGCTTTTCCCGTTTTCTAGGGGAAGAGCAGAGCGCAGGCTCTGTGCCCTGGGCTGGGTGGGTCACACTGTTTAAACTTCTGTCTCTGGGAATATTCCAGATGCTCTCTGTGAAAGATGAGAATGTTTACTTATGTCTACTTTTGCTAATGTCGCTCTGAAAATTCACTGTAAGATACGACACATTGCCTGTATACAGAAATCCATGATCAGCCCGTTTTCACCATCTCCAAACTAAGGTCCCTTATTATTATTATTATTTTTTTTTTTTGTGGCACCAGGGGTTGAACTCACAACCTCATGCCTGCCAGACAGGCACTTAAGCCACTGAGCCAAACTCCTGGCCCTAGTTTTTTGAGACAGGGTCGCACTATGTAGCTCAGGCCGGCCTTGCTCACGTTGTAGCCCAAGCTGGCCTCGAACTCACAACGCTCCTCCTACCTCAGCCTCCCGAGTGCTGGGATTAAAGGCGTGCGCCACCACGCCCGGCTAAGGTCCCTTACTATTAATAGGCTGCCGCGGTTTCAGTAAATCATCGCACATACTAGTACTACGTTACCACTGGAGAAAACTGGCTCCTAGTTCTAACTGGTGGGTGGTGACCCCAACAAAATGACAACAACAAACCCCAGCCAGGCAGGTGTTGGTGAACTAGTAGAGATCAATATGAAGTAAAATTCTTTGGCTTAAAAACAGTTGTGGAAATAAGAATATTTCTAGTTGTTCCAAGTTGATGGAAGTTAGGAAAATTTATGAAACTTACAGGTTCTCTTCCTTGTCAATCTTACTGGAGATGTTTGTTTTTGATAAATATTCTCAGATATACTAATTATTAACAACTGAAGGATTGTTGTTTTGAGTAAATTAAGAACAGTAGGCAGTAGCGGTTTTTTTCTTTGATGTTTATTTGTCAAGTGACATTTAAATTCGTGCTTTATCTAGCTGGGTAATTGGAAATGACATGAGAGATGTGGCTTGATTATATTTAGGTGATCTGAAACAATTATACCTTTCAGTGAAAGTTTAAATACTTTTCACTGTGAAGACTTGATTTTTAAAAACATTGATACGCAGTTGCATCTGTAGGCTCTGTTTTCTGCAGATGATTGTTGGAGGACAGGGTGCGTCCTTCCAAACCGAGAGCTGCTGAGCACGGGCGGGCTGGGTCCCGCTGTGTGGAGAGCGCTGCGGGGAGTGGCAACCAGCACTCAGGTGCTTTACCGCTGGCCAAATTTAAGAGCTGTTTGCACCTCCCTTTTCCTGTTAGGCTTTATTTTGAGTTAAATCACAGATACTGTTCCACTGATAGTGTCTGAAAGATGACTCTTGAAATTACATACACATATGTAATTTTCAATTTAATTTTACGTAACATCATGGTGCCCCTTTGTCGTGGAATAACGTTGGTTATTTCATAGCTTGGATCCCTGACTTTGTATTAGTGGTCGGATATATTTCTCATAGGCAGGGTTCTCCTGTGTTTTAGAAAAAAGATACATTATTAAGAGGGAATATGTCTGCCAGGATTAAAGACTTTCACTTTCAAATTAAGTGGTTAGCTTCAAAAAAGTAACATTACATAAGATCTTTAATTTCTCAAACTATCTTTTAAATTCATTTCATAGGAACATATGGAGAAACATTTTTCCAAAGGGCGTCTTTCCTTTCTCATGTGGATTTTTAAATTGTGGATGCAGGTGGCTGATTAAAAAGAAAACACACAGCTTATGTTTGCTTTTGGAATTTTACTACAAATAAAAGGTTTGGCTCTCTAAGGGTCTTTGAAACTGAACATGAACCACAGAGCAAGGGAGCAGAAAGTGGCATCGAGTAGGCAAGACTGTATCTCAGAATTGGTTTCTCCATTGTTTTTTGTCTGTTTGTTTTGAGATTGGGTCTCACTATGTAGTGCAGGCTGGCCTTGAACTCTCTGTGTAGCCCAGGCTGGCCTCAAACTCACGGTGATCCTCCTGCCTCAGTCTCCCGAGTGTTGGGATTGCAGGTGTGCGCCACCACGCCTGGCATTTCCAATCATTTTCTAATGCAGTGGCTGGATTCCTTCCTTCATAGCTCTAACCTCTTCTTTTGTATGACTTTCTTTTTTATTTACTTTCTGTCCTGATTACACTAAAACTGTAAACTCCTTGAACACATGGCCTACAACTCTTTTTTTTTTTCCTATTTTTTGAGACAAGGTCTCTGTAGTTTAGGCTGGCCTCAAACTCACAGCACCCCTCTTGTCAGGCCCCCCAGAGATGGGGTCAGGCATGTGTTCTCACACCCGGCAACATGGCCTTCAAACGCGTTTCCCACTGTACTGTCAATACCTACAACAGTTCTGTCCACATAGCGTGTGCTCAGTCTGTACTTGGTGAATGACTTGAGTGCATGCATCAGTGGGTGTGCCTCACATATCTAACTGTTAACTTGGGTGAACATCTACAATTGAACGTTGGGAGAAATAGGATTTTTTTTTTTTTTTTTTTTTTTTTTGTGGCACTGGGGATTGAACTCACAACCTCGCGCCTGTCAGACAGGTGCTTAAGTCACTGAGCCAAACTCCCAGCCCTGGTTTTTTGAGGCAGGGTCGCACTGTGTAGCTCAGGCCGGTCTTGCGCTCGCGTTGTAGCCCAAGCTGGCCTCGAACTCACAACGCTCCTTCTACCTCAGCCTCCTGAGTGCTAAAAATAGGATTCTTGATGTGAAACGATCACCACTGGTTCCCGCACTGTAGGCGGCAATAGGGAACTACCTAGGAATGAGTTCGTGCAGGGAGGGGAAATGTCTTTTGCAGCTTGCTTTGGAGGAGCTTGCTCGACCTCACCCCAGACCAGGTGGGAAGTCCAAGGCCGACACTGGCTGGAGTCAGCCGAGGAAGGGCCCTTGCTCCTACCCAGGGATGACGCGAGAGAAACTCGCGATTTGGCATTCAGTTCCGCACAGCACTTGGCTGGCAGGAAAACAGCAGGTACTCCCATTTGTTCTTTTCCGTCTACAGGGCATCATTCTACATAGCTGCTGTTTTAATTTATTTAAAATACAAGTAATGTGCCTTTTTGTGCTGTGCACATGAAAAGTATCTCTTTATTGGATCTTCAGAATCATCTCCAGTAGATCAGAAAAGAACACGTTGAAAGCTGTGGTGGTCTCTGAAGGGGTCAGAAATGTGTCATGTGACGATGCAGCCATAAGGAGCAATCAGTGGAGGGTCATGTCCACTCACCGGAAACAAGGTAATTTACTAACGAGCTGTCTGTGAACCAGCCATGGGGCACCTGTCACCTTTTTAGCAAGGTAATGTGAAGATGATGACAGGCGTTTGTCGTGGGGTTCCTCTTGTCACCATGTGGGTCATAAGACTGGGTTCCTTTGGTCCGTAAAAGTGGCCCGTTTGCTCTGGGATGATACCCCGACGGCGGGACGGGGAAGCCTGCATCTCGGTTTACAGTCAGGTGGGAGGAGATAGAAAACTGAATGGGGTAAATCTTTACCGGGTCCCTCGCGGCTGTGCGTCATGCTCTCCTGAGATAAGCCTGCTCTAGGAGACCCAGGTTAAAGGCCTTAAAAGTGGAGATGAGAAACTGGAGACTCCGCATTCTTTAGTGGCCACAAGATCCAGAGAACTGAAATGTCTCCAATGCGGCCAGTAAAACAGGTCTGCGCTGTGCACACCAGCATTGCCCGACAGGGCAGGGTGGGCTGGCTCTGTGGAGCACCCAAGGGCACACATGGACCTGTAGATCCGGGGCACCAGGCTATACTGAGAAGGCTACACTATTTTAAGGCCAGCATTCAAACATTAAAAGGACAGAGATCTCATTAGAAAAAGTAACAACTAGAAATAGGCTAGTCGCTGAGTGTGGTGGTACGTGCCTGTTGTCAATCTCAGCACTCAGGAGGCTGAGGCAGGAGGATCAATGTCAGTTGGGGGCCAGGCTGTGCTATGTAGTGAGTTCAAAGCTAGCCTGAACTACATAGTGAGACCTTTTCTCAAAAAAATAAACCAAACCAAACCAAAACAAAAACTAGGCTAGTAAATAGATAAGTAGTAAATGTATGCTTTGTTTGTTTTTTGAGATAGAGTCTCACTATGTAGTTCGGACTGGTCTTGAACTCACAATGTGGCCCAGGCTGGCCTTGAACTTGTGTCGATCCTCTTGCCTCAGCTTCCTGAGTACTGGGATTACAGGCATGTACAACCACGCCTGGTCCTAAATGTATGCCTTCTTTATTGCTTTTATTTCCTTGTTGAGTTAAAAGGGTAGGGATGGACTGAAGTGTACTGGCCTTCTATCTGACAACCACCCTGGGGATAACTGGCTCTGTTATAATTTTAGATAATCAGGTTAAATTAAGCCAAGAGGTATCACAGAATACAAATTGTTAAAGTGAGTCTGACACTGTGCTAAGTGTGAAGGAAAGCCTGAGAGTTGCCAATTTGATGAGGTATGAAGACACCTTTTCTGAAATTAGACCGAAGAAATAGGAAAGGCAGTTTCACCTCTCATTATAAAATACCCAGCACTGGAGAAAAAAAAAAAAGAAAAAAGAAAAGAAAAGAAAAAGGTCTTTTATGCACCTGCAAATCCTTTGTTTGACCATCTGTTTCAAATCTGCTATTAATACTGGTTCCCTAAATTCTAAATACAAGATTTATTTCTTGAGTTACGTATCTACTGACATTGGTAACTCTTCCCAGTCAGGCTGGGCGGCGCCGAGGCCTGGCCTACGGGCTGGGATTTTGGGAGCCTCCCCGCCCTTCTCTGTGATGACACGGAGTCCTGGTGTTCTCTCCCAGAGCTCAGGAGTCATCCCCTCGGCCCTCGTCACTGTCCTCCGTGGCTTTCCTGGCTGCTTTCTGAGGCCGTGCGGACAAAGGCGGTGAGGTCCGGGCAGGACAGCCTTTGAGCCTCCTGTCACCTCAAACACCCCAATTTTATCTCCAGAAAACTGGGTCTAGAGGCTGAAAGTAAGGTGGTGCGGTTGCACCATTCTTGTTTTTTCATTACTTAAAAGTCAGCTTGCCACGCTGTGTATATTCTCTGGGGTATATCGAGCCATGATTTAGTGCTGCCTTCTTTTTAATTCCCTTTACCAAGTTCTGAGCACTGCGTTTTGCAGACTATAGTTCCTGCCAGGCCACGCCCCCACTCCTGGTTTCTTTTATACAATCTCCAAAAATGCTTTAAACAGACACGCTATGCCAAATGACTTTTCAACCTAATGGAAATCAATTAGAATGGGGAGGCACGGAGGTGTATTTACTGCTTATTTTCTGTTCTCTTACATAATTTATAGTGTGTTACACTCGATTACCTGAGAATTATTGCTTGGTGACATCTGAGCCCACTGGAACAGACGTTCATAGACGTTTCCATCGTAACAGCCGAGTGCAGAATTGAGACACTGGTCGGTAAAGTCGAAAGCGTCAGTTAACAGGATAGCATCCTTCCTGAAAGGGAAACAAGAGTTCATGTTTTAGGTGGTCCTTCTGAATCTAATTAATCTGAACACCTAATCGGAAGTTGCATCTTTAGTCACTTTTCAAATAATTCAGCTTTATTTTTAATCAGATCCCCCCATCACCCCCTTAGGGCTTACTAGTTGAAAAACAGCACAGCCCAGATTCTCTCTCCATTTCCCTCTGACCAGAGGGAGGTAGTTTCAGTCTTTCAGCTGGTATGGTCTGAATGCCTGTAAATACCTTGTTTGTGTAACTGACAACTTCCTGATACTTCCAGAGGTACTTTCTACCCAGTGTCTCTCCGCTGTTGCCTGTGGGCTCCCCGTTACCAAAGACAGGGTTTTCCTTTTAGCACCCTCTCTTCGCTTCTGCCTCTGCGGACCCCATGCTTCCTCCCTTAGCCTTCCTATCTTCTAATACAAATTGTAATTTTGGCCAGATCAAAACGCAGTGTTGTGGGGTGTGGTGCCCCATGCCTGTAATCCCAGCACTTGAGAGGCTGAGGCAGGAGAATTGCTGAGAATTCAAGAGCAGCTTGGGCTACATAGTGACTTAAGGCTGACCTGAACTACATAGTCAGACCCTGTCTCAAAAATAGACAAATAAATAAAATTTAAAAATTTTAAAAAAGCAGTGTTACCATTGGGATGACTGTGCATTATCGAAGCATCTGAGGTGGCTGAGATCCTGTCCCTGCCTGATCTTTTTCCACGCCGCCGCCTCACTATGATAAGCCCCGTCACCTGTTTAATGCCCCTCCCCCACAGTGGTCTCACGTCTCTAGTTCCATGGTGCAGTGTATTCATCTCTCAAAAACACACTTAGCAGTTTCTCTTGCTTTTCATACTACTTTAGCAAAGCTCACCTCTCGTCATCTCCAATTTTCCACCAACTGTGTGCCATTACCTTTGTGGTTATGTATGACTGGAAAAACCAGTCTACACTGACGGCCTTAGGGTTCCATGGGTCCAACTCCGTGGGTCCAACTGCTGCTTAACAATCATTTTTTTTTCTTTTCTTTTTTCGATACCAGGGATTGTACTTACGACCTTGCACTTGCCAGGCAGGTGCTTGTGCTGGTGAGCTAAATCCCTGGCCCGTGTTTTGTTTTTGAGACAGGGTCTCACAGGTCTTGAGTTCACTATATAGCCCAGGCCGGCCTTGAACTTGTGTCAATCCTCCTGCCTCAGCCTCCCGAATGCTGGGATTACGGGCATGCGCTGGCACACCTGGCAGCAATCATCTTATATTGCTTTAATTCATTTACTCTTTCATTCTCTTAGGTGATGATTTCATATATTCTCTGTCATCCCCAAGTCTACATTGTCTACCTCTTCGTCTCTTGCATCTTTTTCACTGATAAAGTAGAAGCAATGAGGGAATTTTCACACGTTCCCCCTCCTGTGTCATTTACCTGCTTACCTGTACTTGGATTTCTAACAGGCTTTCTAAACATGACACGTCCCAAACAAACCACTGGTCTCCTCCTGCCCATCCAGCCCAAGCCCAGCCCGACTGGCCTTCCCCATTTATACTCCATAGTCTCGCTTCATCCTCCTCTTGCCCCATTGGTCTAACCTGTCAGTCAGTCCTGGTCTGCTTTCCAAATACGTCCTGCCTTCGCAGTTTAAGTGATTCTTTAACAATGCGCACCGGATTCTTTCCGTCTGCGGCCGTGCCGCGCTCAGCCCGCCCCGTCTTACACGGAGTGAACCCCACGACCTCAGCCCGTGCAGGCGCGGGCACGGTCTCCCGCCCTTCACACGCACCCCGGCCTCCACCGCGGTCATCGTCCCCGCCGCACGCCTGCGCCAAGCCCGCTCTGGCCCACATTGGCCCCTGCGCTCCGCCCGTGCCCCCCAGGTCCCCTCCGCTGCCCGCTCCCGCAGGCCCCGCAGCCGCCCCCTTTCCTCCCCGGCGCCGGCAGCGTGTGGTGCGCGCCGCGTGTCTGGCGTGTGCGCGGGTGTGGGGCTGGCGCTGCTTGTCCGCGGGCGCTGCAGCCTTTCTGAATGTGAAACTGGGACCTTTCATCGGGGGATATTTTCCTCCAGCACTAACGATTTGCCTCTCTCGGTTGGCTTTTCCAGACCTGATTTTCAGATGATGGACGGGAAGGATGGGTACTCTTACTTTTTAAAAATCTTCATTTTTTTGTTTTTGTCTTTTTTGCTTTCTCTTCGCGAGTTTTCTCCAGTTTTATCATTCAATCCTTAAAATTTTCTACTACGTTTTTTTAAAATGTCGAAGAGCTTTTTTTTTTCTTCCTATGATTATTTTAAAATAGTGACATTCTGGTTCTTAATTTGTGTGGTTGTTTTGTTTGTTTTTAATTGAAAAGCAACTGTATTTAATAGTGAGAAACAAAAACAAAACAAAATTTTTTACAAGAGCATCAAAATATGAAATAGTGATAAATCTTATCACAAAATTTACAGGACCTATATACAGAGAAGTTAAAAGATTTCAAGACCTATTTTGGTTTGGGTTTTTTGAGATGAGGTCTTGCTGTGTAGTTCAGACTGGCCTTGACTACATAGCCTAGGCTGACCTCGAACTCCCCGTGATCTTCCTGCCTCAGCCTCCCAAGTTTGTGTTTGTAGTATCTCTTCTTAACTCTTTGAAGACATTATTATTATTATTATTATTATTTAAGTTTCCTTCTCCCTGCCAATTCTTCTGTCTTCAAGTTGCCTTGTTCTTGCTTGCTGTGATTTCTATCTTTTGTGTTAGGGGCTCCCCTCAGGCGTCCGGGGATTCCAAAGCGTCTGATCATAGCTAAGCAGGGCCTTAGCTAGCAAGCAGAACCTGAGTCATGTTAATGGGGTTCACTGTGAGGTGAGTTGG
>RJWM01028727.1:9872-25303 GCA_004363535.1 Dasyprocta punctata
GCCTTTAATCCCAGCACTCGGGAGGCTGAGGTAGGAGGTGTGTTGTGAGTTTGAGGCCGGCTTGAACTACAACGGAAGCGCGAGGCGGGCCTGAGCTACATTGTGCAACCCTGCCTCAAAAAAATAGGGCTGGGAGTTTGGCTCAGTGGCTTAAGTGCCTGTCTGGCAGGCACAAGGCTGTGAGTTCAATCCCTGGTGCCACAAAAAAAAAAAAAAGCTTTGTTTCTTAAATAGTTTTGTTAAAATAATGATAAATCTATATTAAAACATGGAACATTTATAAGGTTTTGTTCTTGTAACATTTAAACTAATTACTAAATTTGCATTTAAACTAATTACTAAATTTACTGGTACTCCTTGCTTGACTTTATTTAGACAGTAGTACTAGAGAGAATAATGTTAGAATACTTTTGGTAAGCCGGGCGTGGTGGCGCACGCCTTTAATCCCAGCACTCGGGAGGCTGAGGTAGGCGGAGCGTTGTGAGTTCGAGGCCGGCTTGGGCTACAACACGAGCGCAAGGCCGGCCTGAGCTACATAGTGCGACCCTGCCTCAAAAAAACCAGGGCTGGGAGTTTGGCTCAGTGCCTTAAGCGCCTGCCCTGGCAGGCGCGAGGTTGTGAGTTCAATCCCCGGTGCCACAAAAAAAAAAAAAAAAATAGAATACTTTTGGTAGACTTTTTTTTTTGGTACCGGGGATCAAACTCACAACCTTACACCTGCCAGGCAGGTGCTTAGGCCACTGAGCTAAATCCCCAGCCCTGTTTTTTGAGACAGGGTCTCAAAGGCTGGGCTTGAACTCTCTTTGTAGCCCAGGCTGGTCTTGAACTCGCAATGATCCTCCTGCCTCAGTTTCCAAAGTGTTGGGATTAAAGGCGTGTGCTACCACACCTGGCTCTTCTGGCGGACTTTTAATATAAATGTCTGTAAAATGGGTCTTAAATAAAACCTAGTTCAGACTTAGAAAATATACATGCCTATAATAAAACATGGGACTCCTTCCACTGTTTGAACAGCACTAGGCTGGTGGCTGCTCTTAAGACTTGAAGGATAGGTTTCACAGAGACAGACTGGCTCTGGTCCTCCTCTACACTCTAAAGGAAATGTCAAGCCTGGTTTGCTTCAGTTTTCTTTCTTTGGCTTTACTTCTAATCATTTCCCCTCACTTTGTACTTTCATTTTTAGAGGCATGTAAAATTAGAAAGAACTCTAGACTGTTCCAACCTTTTCCTCCTACTAAGTTAAGTCCATAGAAAATGAGTGTTTGTCAGTGCCGAAGACAGAGAAGTCATCTTAGATGAGGGACATACATCCTGTCTCTGGGTCAGATGAGACATCGGAATTTTGCCCATCCAGGAGAACACACATAAAAGCCATCTCCCAGCTTAGTGTTCTGGGCAAGTCTCCCTTGGAGACTAAACCTGAGACACAGTGGAAAGAGCCAACTTTTGGGTGAAACCAAAAAGAACTATTTCTAAAAGCAATACATTTATGGGACCAAAACACATTTAGACTATGGAGGCTCTCCAGCCTTTCAAGTTGTGGACTTTAAAACCTTTAATGTAAACTTATAAAGCACTAAGTAATGATATTGCTCAGGCTTTTAACTATCCATTATAGAACTTAGACAGATAGTGGTTACTCTGCCAGCTAATTAATCACTCCTACAGCAGCTGCCACTCTTAAAAGTAGAGGACGAGCCAGGCATGTGGCACACACCTGTAATCCCAGCACTTGGGAGGCTGAGGCAGGTGGGTCATTGCAAGTTTGAGACCAGCCTGGGCTACAAAGTGAGCTTGAGGCCAGCCTGAACTGCATAGTGAGATCCGGTCTCAAAAAAAAAAAAAAAAAAAAAAAGTGGAGGACAGGTTTCCCCAGCATCTCTTTGGTGAATCCCCATTGAAGCCAGTGGCCAATGGAATGTTGATCAGACAGACAGCTGAATTTCTTTCTAGAGACTGACCTCTGGTTATCTGGGCCAATAGAAACTGAGAACAACTGAGGGTTCCTGGCCAGGGTGACTCTCTGGTGGACACCCAAAGACTCCTCAGCGGAAACTGGCTCATGACCACAGAAAATCTCCACTTACCTGTCTACTTACATCTCTCTGCTAGAGCACTAAAGATGTTCCCTAAACTTTTCAGGCAGTTAGACTACCTCTCTCAGAAATTAGGCTGCCTCAGCCTGCAACAGCTATTTACATTTCAAAGAAACTGTTAGGGAATGATTTGCATTTGTGCCTACAAATATTAACTGAAAGAAAAAGAGATTCCCCCCCCCATCAAACTCACAACCTCACGCCTGCCAGACAGGCGCTTAAGCCACTGAGCCAAACTCCCCGCCCTGGTTTTTTGAGGCAGGGTCGCACTGTAGCTCAGGCCAGCCTTGTGCTCACGTTGTAGCCCAAACTGGCCTCGAACTCACAACATTCCTCCTACCTCAGCCTCCCGAGTGCTGGGATTAAAGGTGTGCGCCACCGCGCCCGGCTGATGATAAATGTGTTTAACCTATGAGCTTCAAATAAAGCATGGCCAAGTCCTGCTGCCAGGAAAGATTGCCTAGGTAATTAGATAGAGGACACAAAAGGCATTGGAGACTTTGCTTGAGGGCCCAGAAAGGCGTTCCTAAACTTCGTTATCCTTATCTATTTCCAAGGAAATCTCCTTTATAGAACAGCCAGAGAAGTGCTCTTACTCACCTTTTTACAATAAACAAAAAGCAATAGTTTATTATAGAGTTATGCTTCCTTCTTTAAGTATTCCTCCCACAACTAGGTTTATGGAAACAAAGTTCACAGGCTACCTGGAAAGATAAGATTGCACACCAGTTTTTTTTTTTTTTTTTTTTTTTTTTTTTTTTTTTGCAGCACTGGGGATTGAACTCACAACCTTGTGCCTGCCAGGGCAGATGCTTAAGCCACTGAGCCAAACTCCCAGCCCTGGTTTTTTGAGGCAGGGTCACACTACGTAGCTCAGGCCGGCCTTGCGCTCGCGTTGTAGCCCAAGCCGGCCTCGAACTCACAATGCTCCTCCTACCTCAGCCTCCCGAGTGCTGGGATTAAAGGCGTGCGCCACCATGCCCGGCTGATTGCACACCAGTTTGAGGGTGGATAGGCATGTCGAATTTATCTTCTACTCTCCAGATGGCATCCACCTGCCCTGGAGTGCAGTCAACCTGAGGGATACCCTGAGGACATTATCAAACAGGAATAAGAAATGGATGGCTAATTATTTCCTTTTTGCATGGATAGATAGCTCAATGTCAAAGTTTCACGCACTACAGGGCTAAGGACATAACTCCGCAAAAGGTCCTGAGTTTGATTTCTGGTACTGAGAAAGAAGTTTCATACCCTTTCAGTTAGCTTTTTACATTACAGACATGGGCAACTCAATGCCAAACCCCTTACTCCTTTGGAATGCATTCTTAAGCACTGGAAGATATTTGACCCTTCCATGTTAAAAAAAAAAAAAGAGCTGTTTGATATTTCTCTGCATGTGTATGTAGCATGCCTACTCCCTAGAGCCAGAATGGAATACAGAGGGAAGTATTAATTATAATGTTCTTTTACAACTAAAATCATACTGTAAGAAAGAGGAAAAATGATCAGAATTGCTTTATGTTCAAAGTTTCTTTATATTAAGAAATAATTCTTATTTATGCTCAAGGTATAATTATAATTCTTATGAGACTATCCCAATTCATAGGTCTCTTTCTCTCAGTGGCTTAAAACAAATTAAGTTAGAACTAGGAAAATTTTCAGAAGACCCTAATAAGGACATCAATGTCTTTAGAGGACTTAGTCAGACCTATTAGCTAGGCTGGAAAGACATAATGTTAATCCTAAATCAAACACTGACTTCTAGTGAGAGACAGGCAGCCTTACAAGCTGCTATTGCAATTGGAGTTGAATATCATAGTGTTAATGTTAAAAGGCCAGAAGAAAGACAGGCAGGGGAACTACCAATTTCCACTGGTTCCCGAGCAGTTCCCACCCAAGACCCCAACTGACCTGACAACACGACAAGAGATTGGAGCAAGAAATGTCTTCAAGTGTGTGTTCTTAAAGGTCTATGAAGGACAAAAACCAAACCTTTTAGTTATTTTAAATTGTCAGCTATTTTTCAGGAGAAAGATGAAAACTCCTCTGACTTCTTAGCTCATTTATGAGAGGCATTCATAAAACATACTTCCTTAGATCCTGATTGATAGAGGGACAAATTACTCTTAAAAATAAGTTTGTTACCCAGTCAGCCTCAGATATTAGACAAAAGCTATAAAAGATGGCTTTTGCTCCAGATAGTTCACTTGATACTTTGGTAAAAACTGCCTCCTCAGTACTTTATTTATTTTTTCCTGGCACTGGGGATTGAACTCACAGCCTCATGCCTGTCAGATAGGTGCTTAAACCACTGAGCCAAACTCCCATTCCTAGTTTTTGAGGCAGGGTTGCACTATGTAGCTCAGGTCGGCTTTGTGCCAGCGTTGTAGCCCAAGCTGGCCTTGAACTCACAATGCTCCACCTACCTCAGCCTCCCAAGTGCTGGAATTAAAGGCGTGAGCCACCACGCCCAGCTCTCCTCAGTACTTTGTAACCATGATGAGGAAGAGGCCAAAGAGAGAAAACAAAGAGACTGGGAAAAAGCAGATGCCTTTGCTGAGGCATTAAGAGGAACAGACCCTAAGTCTGATTCTTGGGGCTCCAAGGAGAACTCGAAGGCTACACTGACCTGCTGTTGCTGCCACAAACCAGGCCACCTTAAGAGGGACTTCCCTAAAAAAACCCTTATGTTGGGAAAAGAACCACTCTTACTCTCATTGACCTAACTCCACTAAATACTTACGATGAACCCTGCCCCCCCAAACAGTGTATACACACAATACCGTTACAGGCTAACGACTGGTTTGCAACAGACTGGTTTAATTACCCTGAAATTAGATGGGGAGCCCACAGTGGCACTTAATCGGTTTTGTGAGACCAATCTGTGGCCCTGGCTGTCCCCTGGATGGATAGGAAGATGCACATTAGGATTTGCATGGTTACAAGGCAGGAGTGTCAAAAATATCAACAAACCTGCGAATTTACCCCACCCACAACATCGGTGGTCCAGAAGTATGTTCCGGTGTTATGATCACTTAGCCTCTCTCTTTGTCCCTTCCCTAGGGTTAGAAGATGTCTTGCAACACATTGAGGCCTTAACTAACTATACTCTGTGGGCCTTAAATGACACTGCAGCTGATCTCTGTCTCTTAAATGAATAAGTAAAATTAATGAGACAGGCTATCTTCCAAAATCGAATGGCATTAGACATTCTAACAGTAGTGCAGGGGGGTACTTGTGCAATTGTAAAAACAATGTTGTGTGTACATTCCTGATCCTTCTGCTGATATCTCCATAGCTGTTCAGGATATTAGAGGACAAATCAATGACATGTCAGACTAAAATTCCCTGGACCTTATCCTTATCTTCCCTATGGGAAGCCATTACTAGTGCCTCATGGTGAAAATCTTTGTTGACTGCACTCATAATTATCCTATTAATTTTATTATTTGGCCAAACGCATACTTAATTGTTTCTTTTCCCTTGTCTCCTCCAGACTTAAAGCCATAGGCCTACCCAAGATAAAAAAAGCCTGGTATCTATCGAGGGCCTTTAGATAAGCCCTCTGCAGAGTATCCCTGACTTCCAATCAACAACTACAACCCCCTTCAGCCTGAAGAAGCCAGACTGGTCATCTTCCATTATCCCCTCATGGCAGTTTGGGTTACTTCTTCAGAGGGGGGATGGTTACAGGCAGCTGAGTTAAATAAAAATATTATAGGCAGTCAGGCAGGGCTAGCCCTTTGAGGGAGCCAGCACAGAGGACCAGATATCTTGTGACTTTGGAGGAGATAGACACCTCCTGCTGTGGGCCAGATCTCAAGACAAAAGACAAAACAAATGCAACCACACCCCAAGTATAAACATCAGGGATTGATATTCTTTTTATTTATTTACTTATTTTTTTGGTACCAGGGATCAAACACAGTCTCACGCCTGCCAGGCAGGCACTTGGGCCACTGAGCTAAATCCCTAGCCCTACTTTTTGAGACAGGGTCTCACTATGCATTTCAAGCTGGCCTTGAACTCACTTTGTGGCCCAGGCTGGTCTCGAACCCCAAAGGATCCTCCTGCCTCAGCTTCCCAAGGGCTGGGTTTAAAGGCGTGTGCCACCACGCCTGGCTAGGGATTGATATTCTAAATAGGAATGGATTGCCTTGAGAAAGCCAGGTGTCACCATCCCAACCCCCGACAGGAAGACTCACTGTTCTTTAAGCATGCCTGCTTGCTATGTGACTCTCTTCCCCATTTGTTCCCAATTTAATCAATTTTACCTGAGCAATTAATCTTATTGGCTGATCATAGTTCTGTCCCACCTCATGTCCATCTACCTTGTGAGTTCTCATGTTTTCCCCACTTTACACCTGCCTCACTTTGCGGTTTTACTCTATAAAAATACCTAGAAAAAGTCTTTGGCAACCCACTTGGGACCCCTTCTGTCTCTCTCTCTCTGACAGAAGCTTTCTTTCTCTCAATAAATATATTCTGCTCTTAACCTCCATTGTTCCTAGAATTCATTCTTTGATTTTAGAGAACATAAACTCATACTGGACATATAACAGGTTGAAAGTTTCATTTCCCTATATCATAGAGTGTCTGGGCCCCAGTGTGCATGCCTCTGTCGAGACTTGTGGTTATATCCGTACGCACCCTCTCTGGGGAGCCCACAGATTCTGAGGTTCTGCCAGTTGGCCTTTGCCTGTGTGGGTCCCTCAGTCCTGATGGAAAGGTCCCAGGGGCCACATCATCTGGAAGTCCCTGCTGTGGAAGGCACACGGAACATCTCAAGAATCTGGCTCCCCAAAGCCTTCCCTCTTTTCTGAGGACTTTCAGCATGTGCCAATGTAGAAAGAATGATACAGCGAACCCTCTTGAGACACTTGGAAACAAACTAGGATGAATGTCACTGGACTGTCTGCTTCCCTTCTATGGGCCCCTACCTTGTCATTCTCTTCAGGGCTTGTTACTCTGCTGAATTAGCATTTGTGGTGCCTATGCATACACGTTCATTTGCATATGTAAATGTAATCTGCAGTCTGTGATTCACTGGTGTTCTGTTGAATATTAAATGAATAAATTCAGAACTTCTGCTCCCAGGGGAAATACACACACCTGTGTCTTATCTCGACAATAATCCCCAAAACAATTCATTCTGGTAGATTCTATTTTTTGTATTTTACAGAAGAGTGTTAAGAGTTGTCTCCAAGCATGGTAGTAGATGTCTGTAATCCCAGCACTCAGGAGGCTGAGGCAGGAGGATTGCCATGACAAGGGCTGGGCTCCATGGCAAGACCTGTCTCAAGAAAAGAAAAAGAGGCTACATCCTCACTGGGTGCCAGAGGTGCCTCTTGAAGCCCCTACTTGGCTAAGAGCCCAGCCCCCCTGTCTGCACCCCCTGGTCCACTTTGAATGAGGTTGAAAGACAAATATGAAGCAGGGCTGGACCTTGTCTGACTGCAGCTGGATATGTGCATATTGACCAACTTTGAGTTTTTACCCCTCTGTGTTAGCCTCTGAATACCTGCGGTGCTGCAAGAGTTGATTCAGGCTTACAAATAAGTTCAGCAAATAGAATTAGCAAATGCAGGATCTATAAAGGATGAGGACTGACTGTATAAATAACTTTGTATTTCCTATACAGTGAATTCCTATGCTTTTTGGCAGGTTTTTGAAACTGTATGGAAACAGTGTAACATTGACTGTATGCATCCTTCTCTTCCACATAATTGGCAGTGTAGATGTGGGTCATTTTCATTACTGTAGAGCATTATCTAGTGTTTATTGTGGACATGCAGTGTGCTAGAAGCAAATGCTTTATATTTCACATCTAATTGAAGGCTCAAGGCCACCCAATCAGAGGATACCGTCCAGCTCCTGCTCCTCCTTCTCATCCCCTCCTCTTCTCCTTTTTCTTCTGGGGAATTCGGGGTTTTACGTGTGCCAGGCAAACCCTCTACCATTAAGCTACACCCCTAACCCGGGGATACTCCTCTTATTCCCATTTGACAGAGAAACTGTGGCATGGAAAGGTGAAATCCATTGTCCTAAGTCCTTAGAGAATGTTTAGTGAAGGAACGAGTGATGGAAGCAACCTAAACTATCATCAACCAAATGATAGAGAAAACAAGGCATTTAATTCTCAGTTTGGGTGGATCTGTGAACAGCTGTAGGGAAACTTTCAGGGAAGGGGCAGGCTCAGGTCTGCAAGGGGTCTGGTGCTCAGCGTGGTGTTCGGGGGGTTCAGCTCGAGGGAAAGGTGGAGAAGAGCTAGCTGCTGGCCTGCCAAACCCGCAGAAGCCGTCCTTGGAAATGTCACCTTCTCTTCCAGCAGTCGCCTGCACTGTGGCAGGGTGGAGTGGATGGAGTCGCTGCATCGAGCCCTGCCGGGGCTCCTACTATGGCCGCCGGGTGCATGTCCTGCAGCGGCCAGGGAACGGAGGAGCCCCCAGCCCCCATCGGAAGAGCCTGTCAACTCTGTGGAGCACTGGGGCCACCAGGGTGCGGAATGCCAGCTGTCCTTGGGTGAGTCTCGGCAGGCGCAGGGGAACAGTGGGACTGGGCTGCAGGGCCCTAGGAGCTCCTGGGTGCGGTTTGAGTTTGGGAGGCAGACTGCCTTCCTTCCCTGGTCCCCCTTCTCCCCACATGCACAAGGTAAGAAGCTCTGTCTTCCTCTGGGAGGCTCAGTGTCTACTTCTGACTCCTCTCCCTGTGTAAATCAGTCAGGACTGCTAGAATGCAGGTGATAAACCCAACTGAAACTGACCTGATCAAAAATGTGTGGCTTGTGTAACTACAATTTCAAGATCCTCATTCAGTCATGGCTGGATCCAGGGTCTCAAGCAAGGTTACCTAGAATTTCCATCTCTCTGCTTTCTTTTGGGTTGGCCTCATCCTCCACAGGCATATTTTCCCCTCTGATGGTCTTCAACAGCTCCAGGCTTCCCTCCAACCAGCACAGAAGCTGGAAGTAGTCTTTTCCTCCTAGGTTCCAGCCAGTGTCCTAGATTGAAACCTCATTGGTTTGATGAAGGTTGTGTGTCCTCTGCCAACCAATCAAAATGTCTGGGGAAGTGGTTAGTCTGATTGGCCAGGCCTGGGGCACATGCTCCCTGTGAAGCTGGAGGGGTTGGCCCCACCCTACCCAAAGAGAGTAGGGAAGGGGTGCTTTTCAATGGGAAGCTGGGGAGAATGGATGCAGGACAGGAAAAGACAACAGATGCCCCCCACATCTCACTCTGACAAAGTGTTCTTGTACCAATACAAGAAATAAGGATGGGGCTGGGGATATAGCTCAGTGGCCCAGCGCCTGCCTGGCAAGTGCAAGGTCCTGAGTTTGATTCCCAGTACCCACCCCGTCCAAAACATAGTGATGGCCATTTTATAGAATTAAGAGTGAAAGTAATTTTGCAGCAGAGTGAAAGTGATCTTGATAAGTGGGAGGAGAACAAGTCCTAGGGCTGAATTGTCCCATTCCAACCTCTCCCCATACCACAGCCTGGTGCGGCGGGGCGGTCACTCGGAACATAGGTCTCACTGTGCCGTCTCCCTGCTGCTTTAAATTCTTCGGAGCTGCCCACTGCCCCTGTGACTCCTGAGCTCCAGGTGCTCGGGCTGCTGCTTCCTGCGACCTCCCTAGGCTCGTGGACCATTCGGACAAGGTGGGGAAGGCGGCTGAAAGGGGTCAGAAGGCAGCAGGGTACTGGAGAGGTGACTGCTGTGGAACAGGCAAGAGAGGACTGTGACTGGTGAGGTGAGGGGTGGCCATGGGGGCCCTCACTCCCTCTGCCTGAGGGCTTCCTCTCTGCCTCTTCCCCTCGCCTCGCCTTCTGTATCATTTTCTGCCTAGGTGTCCGCTGGTCCCAGTAAAATGGTCCTCACTGACTGCCCCTTCTGCGTGCCACGACTTGACTCCGAGAGGCCATCGTCACTACTCTCACTGTACAGAAGGGGAAACCGAGTCTCAGGGAGGCTGCAAAACTTGTCCAAGGCACATGGCTAATGAAGAGCAGAACCAGGACCCCTGGCCCCACCATAGATCATCCACCTAGAATCCCTTGTCCAAACAGAGCCCCGGGAGGCACAGGGTAGAGTCCAGTCCCCCAGGACTAGGGTGGCGCTGCCTGGTGTCCTATCATCACCATCATCACGTGCCTTAAACAAGGATGACAACAACAAAAACAAGGACAACAAAAACCAAACGCAAACCAAACAAACAAACGAAGAAGAACAACAACAAGAACAGCAGAGAAGGGTCCTGGGATGCCCTGGCCTTCCTCTAGGCCATGGGTGTAAGTTTAATACCACATCTAGCTTGACTCAGTCACACAGAGAATAGAGAAGGGTAAGGGGACGGATGTCCTTTGGCTTTTTAAAAATCTTCCTGTGAAATCACTAACCTCTTGTGATTGGACAACTTGTCTCTGATCTAGGAAGGAGGAGGCTTGAAAATTAGCCCAACAAAACAATTTTATTCACTCATCAGTCTTTTCCTCAGTACCTAGTTTTTCTTATCCTTCCATCTTTCTGTCCATTCACTCATCTTTCTGTCCATTCACTCATCTTTTTGTCCATCCGTCTGTCCAGAAACTTTCCTAGCCACCGCTCTGTAATCCTTTCTTCTAGTCTTCATGTATCCATCACCCATGCATCCACCTACCCATCCATCCATCCATCCATCCAATTATTGACTTTTGTCTACTTTTACTTAATCTCTTACTTATTCAGTCACCCTATCATCCATTCAAAACCTGTTTCTTTTGAGATTCTTTCTGCAACAAGCCTTACTTCTGTCCTTGGTCCTAATCCTGGGTACGGGACACTTACAGGGATACCCACCCAGTTCCCAGATCTCACAGGCTTCTTAGAGCTGTCATGTAAGTGACTTGGACACCAGGGGACATAGCCCTGGTGTCCCTGTGGGGCCATATACAGGGGTGTGGCACTCCCTAACCCTATTTTCCTCTCAAGCTACAGTCCCTGCTCTGATAACCACAGGCAGCTATGGGAAGGAGAGGGGAAAGCAGGGAGCTCCTAAGGAGCAGGAGACAGGAGGGTAAGTGAAGTCAGTGAGCCCAAACTCAAACTCAGATCCATAACCATGTGTCTTTGAACTAAATTTAATATCAGGTTTGTGTCTTACTTTGATAACTTCAGTCTCTCCCCATTTCTTACCCTGTTACATTTGTCTGTTCACTATTGAGGATTTTTTTTGTTATTGTTGTTGGTGGTGGTATTTTTGAGACAGGGTCTCACTATACAGTTCAGCCTGGCCTTGAACTCACTTTGTAGTTCAGGCTGGCCTTGAACTCACAGTGATCCTCCTGCTTCAGCCTCTTGAGTGCTGGGATTACAGGTGTGCACTATCACACCTGGTTACTAATGTGGATTTTGAACTCCTCATCTTGCTGAGGATTTAGCTCACTGGCATAAAGCGCCTGCCTGGCAGGCAGGAAGTTGTGAGTTTGATCCCCAGTACCAAAAAATAAATAAATAAAATAAAGTCCTCATCTTCCCTTTTTTTATTAGTCTATGTTTGCCACACATAATAAATACATTCATTGTGGAGCATGGGTATATATATATATATATATATATATATATATATATATATCTCACATCTTCATCCTTCTTACTTCCCTTCTCCCCTTCTCTCCCTCCCATCCTTCTGATCACCTTCTCATCTTCACAGAGTCTATTTCCATGTTTCCTACTATCTTATCTTTTATTTTGACTCCTAAATTATGTATATTTTGAGTTTCTCATAAGAGAGATATTTAACTTTCTGATTTATTTCACTTAGCCTTTGGTCTCAAAGTGCATCCATTTTCCTACGAATGACCCAAATTAATCCTTATTTGTGGCTGAGTAGTACTTCATTGTACATAAGTACATTTTCTTTATCCATTCATCTGTTATTGGGTATGTGGGCAACTTCCAACATTTAGCTATCGTGAGCTGTGCTGCTGTAAACATGGAATGCATGGATCACTGTAATACGATGACTTTAACTCTTTTGGGAAGATACCCCAAAGAGGTACAGCTGGATCAAATGGAATCTCTAGTTTTAGTTTTCTGAGGATTCTCCATAGCGCTTGTACTAGCTTATAAAGTTCTCGTTAATTTTCCTCCATTTCACTTTATTCACTCACATATTCATTCAACATTTATTGAGTGCCTACCATGTGACAGGCACTGTGCTAGGCATCGGGGCTCTGGCAAGGAATAAAAAAAGGCCGAAATAATTGTCTTCATTGAATGGATATTCTAGTGGGAGGAGAGAGACAATAAATGCATAAATCATGTGCCCCTTGCTGTCAGGTTGATGCTACTGAGTAGTGTGGAAAAAATAAAGTAGGGAAGGGATGGAGATGGGAGGGATATCCTCACCAATAAGGTGACATTTGAATTTAGATCTGAAGGAAGAGCATGTCTGGAAGAGAGAAGAGTAAGTGCAGAAATCAGGAGTCAGGGCAAGCCCAGTGTGTTCAAGGAGTAGCAGGGAGGCTAGGCCCGCAATGCTGGGCCAGTGGGAAAAATGAGATCAGCAAGGCGAGGGCGTGGGTAGGCTGTGGGAAGGAGCTGGGCACTTTCATGAGATGGGAGGCATGGCAGGGTTTTGAGCAGAGGAGGGACGTAATGTAACTTAACTGGGTGTTCACAACAGCCCCTTGGATGCTATTTGGAGCACAGATTGCAGAGAGGCAAGGGAGGAGTCAGGGAGACCAGTAAAAGTCATTTGGAGCAGTGGTGGTGGCCCTGTGACCCTGTGAGGAGGGTGGGACAGAGACCAGCCTATTATGGGACAATGGTGATGAGGAGGCATCCATGATGATACCTGGCACGTGGTGGCCCTCAACAATATCAGTGGGGGAAAAATGAAGTCTAAAGACCACAGCAGGGGCGATGCCCTTGAAACCACATCAGAATACTTCCACCCCACCCCCCGGCACCAGGGATTGAACTCAACCTCGCGTCTGCCTGACAGGTGCTTAAGCCACTGAGCCAAACTCCCAGCCCTAGGTTTTTTGAGGCAGGGTCGCACTATGTAGCTCAGGCCAGCCTGGTGCTCACGTTGTAGCCCAAGCCGGCCTCGAACTCACAACACCCCTCCTACCTCAGCCTTCTGAGTGCTGGGATTAAAGGCATGCGCCAGCATGCCCGGCTCACATCAGAATACTTCTATCGCTAGAGACAGAATCTCAGTTCAGACGGCCCAAGGACAGTTGCCGGTTTATGCCACGGGAAGGAAGTTTTGAAATAGTGTGAGTTCAAGTATACTGTCAGGTTCCTATTAACGATGCTGGTATTTGTCTCTTATTCGCTTATTCTTTCTTTCTCTCATTGTCTCTAGGGGTTGGCTTCATTATCAAGCAGGATGTCTTCCTGAATTGGCCAAGATGGTTTCCTTAGGGACATGGTGGAAATAAGCAGCCCAGTCTCAGTGTGTCATTTTCAGGGGAGACTCTGATTGGTTCTGCTTGTATCCAAGCGTCCATTCCTGAACCAATCACTGTGGCCAGGAAGACAGGGAGCTCTGATTGGTTGATCATCCTACCCTTCTCGTGTGTGGGAGCCAGGACCAGGCACCTGGGTAATTGCCCCCCGCTGAGACCTCCTTGGGTCCTAGGACCTAGGATTAGGCGAGCGTTCCTCTGATAAGCCGCCACCAGGGGGAGAGAAAGTGGGTTGCAAAGACAGTTCCAGGCCTCTTGGCTTCTGGGAGGGGACAGGCTCCTGATGAGTTATGGGGGTAGCTCAGAAAGGCCGCGGGGAACATCTGGGATGTCTCGGCGGGCTCCTCCGGGCTCCCCGAGGCTGCAGCCAGCAGGGGGCAGCAGTGGCACACAGTCACCCGCGTTCTTGGCAAACTTCACCTCCAGCCGGGGGTGCTGTTCGCCGCTGTAGTTGGCAAAAGTTGGACACAAGTAAAATTTTGGCAGATTGGGTCTTAGTTCAGATATGAATGGGGAGTTTCCCTTTTAAGTAATTCGTATGGTAAATGTTTTCTATAAAATAGACTCTTTTGTAGGAGGTGGAGTAGGGCTTTTAAGAGTATCAAGTGGCAGGTATTGGTTTGGGTGGTCTTGGGGCACCACGCTCACTGATTCCGACACTTTGGGCAAAAGCCCTCTCTTCCTTGGTTTTTTACTGTAAATTGGGGGCAGCCCTGTCTTGCAGGGGTTTCCTGTCCCGCTGGACCAAATGATTTTCTCAACAGGTTTGACTGAGTCAGGTATTCTAGGAGTCGTGCAAGAGTAAACAAACACGAGTCTCTGCCTTTATGGAGCCGATGTTGTAAAGGCAGAGACAAATGGGAAACCGGATGTACAGTCTTGGGTAAACTGCTTAGAACAGGGCCTGCCTGGCACACGGTAACACCTGCGAATTCAGTTGCCCGAGAGACTTCTATGATGGGGGAAATTGTGCTAGTCTGGGCCTGTATGGGGCTGTGTGCACACAGTTGGTGCTCCATAAATGCATACAGCTGTCTCCCTGTGTGGCTGCAGGTACTGCGTCCAGTTCCAGCTGGGCTCCATTCCAGGGAGCTGCAGGCAGTTGAGGGGTGCCTATGCCCAGTGGACGAGCAGTTTGTGTGTGGTGTGAGTGGCCTGCCAGGGACCCCAAGAGCCGGTGCTGCTACGGGGATGGCAGTGGAGTCAGAGGGTGAGTATGGGACTAGGCACATGTGGCTGCAGAGCATGGGGCTTCCCTGAAACCTGGCGGGGTACTGGGAGGAAGAGGCTGCTCTCTGGCCAGGTTGGGTTCCTGGTCCTGGTCCCTGTGTCTGAGGAGATCAGTCAGTTAGGAGTCAGTTCCAGCTGTGTGAACTCGGGTACATCTCATAATGTGTCTGAATCCCAAGTCCTTATCTGAGAATACAGCTAGTAAGGGGTGCTCTTCATGAGGCCGTGGTGGGGGGCAGGTGAGATTGTGCTGACTGAGCTTAGGGCCTGGCTTTCAGAAAGCACTCCAGAAAAGGGAGCTGGCATTGCTGCTTGATCTCAGGAATCTCTTAAAAGCCAAATTTGGTGAACCTCAGTTTATAGATGGAGAAACAAACTCAGAGAGACTGTGTGTCTTAATCAAGGTCATACAGCAGGAGTTGACCCAGATTTGGCTTACATCAGTCCCTCCACCCCGCCTCCCACCATTCTTCACATATTAATTATAATAGCTGACATTTATTGAGTGCTTCCTATGAGCCAGGAATTATCTTGAGTTCTGTAGATTCATTCATTCATTCACTCATTCATCCATCCAATAAGTGTTTGCTGAGCCCTTCCTCATGAGCCAGGTAGTGTTCCGGGGACTGGGGAGAGGGTAGTGAACAAAGCG
>RJWM01028728.1:0-25278 GCA_004363535.1 Dasyprocta punctata
GCCACTTATCCCTTGTGGATCTCTGCTTCTCCTCCAATGTGACCCCGAAGATGCTGGAGGTTTTCCTTTCAGACAAGAAAACCATCTCCTACCCTGCCTGCCTGGCGCAGTGCTACTTTTTCATCGCCTTGGTGCACGTGGAGATGTACATCCTGGCTGTGATGGCCTTCGACAGGTACATGGCCATCGGGAGCCCGCTGCTGTATGGCAGCAAGATGTCCAAGCGCGCGTGCATGGCGCTTGTCCTGGGCCCTTACGTGTATGGGGCGCTCACCGGCCTCATGGAGACCATGTGGACCTACAGCCTGGTCTTCTGTGGCCCCAATCAAATCAACCACTTCTACTGTGCTGACCCTCCTCTTATTAAGCTTGCCTGCTCCGACACCTCCAAGAAAGAAACGTCCATGTTTGTCGTGGCTGGATGCAACCTTTCCTTCTCTCTCTTCATCATTCTTCTTTCCTACCTTTATATTTTTCGTGCCATCCTGAGGATCCATTCCATAGCAGGCAGATGCAAAGCTTTCTCCACCTGTGGCTCCCACATGACAGCTGTCACCATATTCTATGTGACACTCTTTGTCATGTATCTGAGGCCCCCATCCGAGGAATCCGTGGAACAGGGGAAGACGGTGGCTGTATTTTATACCACAATGATTCCCATGTTAAACCCTATGATTTACAGTCTTAGAAATAAAGATGTGAAAGAAGCCTTGGCCAATCAATTTTCAAGGAAGAAAACATTTTCCTAACACTTTCTTTTCATCTCAGATGTTTTTCTTGACATGCTTTTTTTAGGCTGGAGGACAGCATTGATGATAAACTGAGAAATGTAGTACATGTGTAAAAGCCAAATATCTAAAATAAAATTTTAATTGCAGAAGTTTACATGGTTGTAGTTTTCCTTCATTGCTTTCATATTTTATTTTGTTTACTTATTTTTGCCTTTTATATTTAGGACAGCTTTGCACTTGGGTTAAGTTGGAAGAAATGTCTTTTTTTTTGTAAACTAAATTTTCTTCTGCTCTTCTTATTTCTGAAATGAACATTAGATTGCTTATGAAAATACAATACTTGCTGGCCTCTGTTTCTCTTCCACAGTGACCAGTCTGTTTCAGGTAGTGGCTGACAGTCAGAAGGCATGGAAAATCAGTTCTCAGCCTACTCATACTGAAAATGGAAGAACTGGGGAATAATTTAGGGTTTATCAGCCCCTATGATATATTGAGTTTGCTGGTGTTCACAGCCTACTCTCTTGAGAGACACACAGTGTATTCCACGCAAACACCCAGCACCTTGCAACACATAGCATAACCAATGAGCACCACACTCCTCAAATAACCATTAAGCTCATGCATGGTGATGCACTCTACTAATCCCAGCACTCTGGGAAGTGAGGCTGGAGGATTGCAAGTTCATATCCAGCAAAAATGAGTTAGTCAGTTATCAAGGGCCTGGCTCAACAACAAATGGATAAGTAAATAAATTCAACTGGGGCTGTGATTCTGTGAAAGCCCATGGGTTCTCTCCCCAATACCACACACAGAGAGAAATCATATTTGAGATACTTTCTGTGTTCTACTATTTTCTCTCTACTTGTACATGAATGTGTTTTGTCACAGGAATGGAAAGTTGATTCAAACAGCCAACACACTCAGCCAATTTCAAAGCTGAAGTAACAGAATCACAAGTTGAAGGATTCCTATCCAGTCACCTTAGTGAGAGTCTGTCTCATAAGAAAAATAATAAAGTTGGCATATGACTAAATTACAATTGCTTAGCATTCAAGAACTCTGGGTTTGATGCCGAACACTATGAAAGAGAGAAAACAAGAAAGAAAGCAGGCAAGAAAGAAAACATTTATTAACTATGAAATACAAATTATGCAAGGAGAGAATTAGAACCATAGCATTAGAGTATTACTATGGTGATATTTATGTACATGAATGTGTACATTAGGGGAAATTACTAATAATTCACCTATGATACTAATAAATAAACGTGTATAGTTTTAAATATCAAATATTATTACAGGTTTACAGAAATTCCTCTTTCCTCTTACTCATCTTCTCATAACAATAACTCTTTATCATTTCCTTTGGAAACTGATTCATTTGAAATCAGGCTTATATTTCTGCTTATTATTTTTCAAATATGAACATGCCATATTTGTTCTTTATACTGAAGACAAAGTGCTAGCATTCTGCCATCGTGATCTGTGCCCTACACCACCTGCTTCTCTTTGTCTTCATAATAGAGTTCTCTCTGAATTTTTACTTTAATCAACTCTCACAATTACTATGGATGCATTATTAGAAATACCTGAAAAGCTGTATGAGTAATTTTATGTACATAAATATCACCACAGTAATACTCTAATGCTATGGTTCTAATTCTCTCCTTGCATAATTTGTATTTCATAGTTAATAAATATTTTCTTTCTCACTTGCTTTCTTTCTTGCTTTCTCTCTTTCATAGTGTTTGGTGTCAAACCCAGAGTTCTTGAATGTTAAGCAATTGTAATTTAGTCATATGCCAGCTTTATTATTTTTCTTATGAGACAGACTCTCACTAAGGTGACTGGATAGGAATCCTTCAACTTGTGATTCTGTTACTTCAGCTTTGAAATTGGCTGAGTGTGTTGGCTGTGTGAATCAGCTTTCCATTCCTGTGACAAAACACCAGAAAAAACTTCATAAGTGCAGCAAATGTTAGAAGTTGAAACTGCCCAAGCAGACTATTTATAGGGTGATGGTGCTGAGAAGTTGGCCAGACAAAGAGACTCCATAGCTGGCCTGGATGTCCACACTTCAGTTCCCATAGCCTAAATGTAACAAAAACACTTCAGCTCAGACAGAACAAAAAAATTAATATCTTGATGAGTCAATGATTTTTTTATTATTCTGATTTAGCAGAGAATTTTATGGAACAATCAGTGGATTTTTCTACTATTCATTCTGTTTCCCAGTATCTGATCTTTCCATTGCTCTAGCTGGGGAAGTTGTGGGATAAAATTCAGCATATGGTCATTTATGAAAATGAGGAAATCTCCAATACTGACGGGAGAGTATCTTTGCATCTTGCTTTGTCGTGGACATTGACTCCAATATCCTTATGACCCATTAAGAGAATGTCTTAATCTTCTAGTGTCCTAACACAACCCTCTCCTCACACTGAGACAGAAAGATTTAACTTCATAGTTATTCAGAACTGGGTTGAGCCCAGTTTTATTAATTATTCCATTTTATTTGTTTGGCTGGTTAAACTTTGAGAAGGAACCTCTCAGTGTGAGCATATTCGAAAGTAAAACAGGATTAGTGATGTCTTGCGGGATCATTGTGAATATCAAATATTTATAAATTACCTTTCCTTCAAGTGTAGATTCAGACAAATACACTCAAAGTTCAATGTTGGTCTTAATTTTAGGAAAGATTCCCAAAGAGAGACACTGTGCCATAAAGCAATAAATTGTATTTCATTTATTATATCCATAAGAAAATTGTAGTGGAAAGATTTACTTTTGTTTTCTTTCTTTCTTTCTTTCTTTCTTTCTTTCTCTCTCTCTCTCTCTCTCTTTCTTTCTTTTCATTGTTTGAAGCAGGGTCTCACTACATAGCTCAGGCTGGTCCTGAACTCACTTAGTAGCTCAGGCTGGCCTTGAACTGGAATTACAGACGTGCCACCACCATGCCTGGCTACTCTTTCCTTTTAGTGCAGCCTGAACAGTATTCCATTTTACATTGAACTTATTGTAGAACTATAGCTCTTGTACGATCACATATTAATCTCAGATCAAAAGCTTGACACAGTTTCCTGAGGACTTGAGTGTCACCAGAGCATTTTGGATTTGGCTTTTAGTGCTGTCTAAAGCATGATCGTGGCATTCATAACAGACTGGTGATTTGAATTTCATGAAGTTTAAAAGATGGATTTTTTTCTCTTATCTTGATTGAAGAAAGTACATTCAGATCAATTAGCATTTCCCATTCTGAGCACGTTCTCCCCTGGGGTTCTGCTTCCAATTACTTCCTTGTGCTGCATGAGGAGAATTTCCCAAGAGAAATTCTAATGTCAATAAAGCAGGTATAAATTCACCAACACTGGTCAGAATTTGACCATCGTGGTCATCAAGAACCACTTATTTTTACAAGTAGAAATAGACATGTATTTGAACATTAACTTTCATTACCTCAACATATATGTATTATCTTCATCAAAATATATACTTTTTAAATAGTGATGTGTCCAAATAGGTAGTTTGGGGGGCAGATTTGCACAGACAATGTGTTATGTATGAAGGGAAATCTGTGAAGTGGATGAGCTCACTGTGTCACTTTGCAGAACCACCAGTATTACTGAAATACCCTGCTCTAATTCTGTAGTATAGTTATATCAGCACTTGGTTTCACTGTATCTGGCAGCAATACTCTTCTGTTTTAAATTTTCTGTTTGTTTTGCAACTTGATGTCTACTTTCATCAACATTCAGGACAAATTACAAATGGGAAAAAGAATCAGGACTATGTTGTATCTTAATTGTTTCTAAGCGTGCTGACCTCTAAGAACTCAAGTAAATGCTCAAACAGGTTTATTGTTGTGATCACTAAATACATGGAAAATCTGTTTCTTTGCTTCAGCATGTGGAGCTAAAAGGCTTGGGTAAGAAGAGCTATAAAGTCTTTTCTGCTTGTATTTCATAAGGTTCTTTGCTGTTTTCCAGTGTCTTTTTTTTTTTGGTACGGGGAATTGAATCAGGACCTTGCACTTTGGAGGCAGGTGCTGTCCCGCTGAGCTCTGGCCCCAACCAGTGTCTTAATTTGTTACATCACAAACAATCCTAAGTCTTTTTCTAAAAATAATATTAAAAAGTTTTTTTTCAAACCATATATTTAGAATTTAAATCTAATCATAACTAAATTGGGACAAGAACTTTACAAGAGTGAATCAATGAAACATACTCTGACTCCTCGTTTGCCAGACTGCATAAGTAGTCACTGAATCATTCCTAGTTCACCGTCAGGGTTGCTGCCTGCATCAGAAAGTTTGCTCTGAGGATTTCCTGTCTCTCAGCAGCAGTCTGACAGGCGTCCCGTTCAACGCGCTGTCTTGGAATTATTGTCTTTGTTCACCCATGTCCCTAAATTCTAAAGTTTAAATAGTTGGAGTGACTAAGTTTTCTTCCAAAACTGTCTGTCCCTAGGTCCACCGAGACCCAAGGAAGTTTTCAAACCTTTTTAGAGACTAAGTCAATAATATCTTGTAGATCTTGGAAGGGGGAGTTTCTTATTGGCTGAGAGTGCAATGAAGAATCTTAGTCAACTTTGTCACCATTTGGGTCACAATTCCTCAGCAGTATCCTAGATTCTTGGCCAAAAATTCTTCCCATTCTTTATACTTAGGGCATTCATATCAGCACTGCCTGCCTTTCTTCTCTTCCATCTATTATCTGTAATAATTTATGTTTCTATTGTACTACTGCATGCCTGCCATTCATTATGCTTCCATTCCTTGTGTGGAGGTGATACACGTACATAACACATCTTAATTCCTTTCCCTGGGGTGAAGGTCTGCTGATCTTAATGGTAACTTGACAAAGATTTTATTTTATTCACATTTGTTTTCCCCAATACCTCATAATATCAATCATTGCAAAATAGGATAGTGATGGTATTACACAACTTGCATTCTAACAAATCTGTCAAACAGTCAATTCAACAAAGAGAAGGAGATTGATTTTGCATGAAATTAGAATGTTACAGAACAAGAGAATCAAAACAGAGGCCATAATAACTATGATATCTGACTTGTGTCCTGGTTATTCCATACTAATGAATATTTAAGGAAATAGAATGTGAAAACAGAAAGCTCAATGAACTGTGTTTCTTGGTTATAAAATGGAATTGCGTATTTCATAGGGTCATTGTTGGAAATAAGTCAGATAATATGTGCTCAGTACTTGAATGTGGTACATGAGAGACAAACACTTAGCAAATATTTTCAAGGTTATTGTTTTAGCTGTTACTTATATTATCTCTTTACACAAGAAATTTTTCAGGCCTGTTAGTTTCACTGATACTAAGGCAGGTAAAGTGTTACTCCAACACTGGAAAATACATTGTATCTAAAGTACAAGGAACAGGACACTAAAGAACTTAACAAAGGATGACCCATCAAGTCAGAGGAAAACCTAGAGAAACTATGGATTTGATTCTAGCAGGTGAAGTGTTTGAAAGGAGCAAGGGGCTAAATCATGTTAAATATTAGTGGTAGGAAGGGGTGAAGACTTAATAAACTAAATAGTGATTTTCATAAATTAGTGGAGATAAAACTCAGAGTGGAAAGAGAATGGGAGACAGGAAGTAGAGATAATTTTTTAGGAATTTTTCTATAGTGGGAAGCAGGGAAAGGGGAGGTGAGGAGTGGGGGAATTGAGTAGAAATCATACTCTGTTACATTTGGTTGTGAAAGTTATCCTAATAAAACCAAATGTTCATGGTTGGTGGGGTGGAGAGAGAGTCAGAGACAGGGACAGTGACAGTGACAGAAAAGAGAGGGACTTGAATAGGAAAATAATGGGGGGTGGTTAGGATGAAAGGTTGGAATTTGGAATTCAGGGCAGTTTTATTTTTATTCATCCATATCCAGTTGCATACATTTAGCATTAAGGACAGATAGGGTTGGGTTTGGACTTGCCCAGGTCTTCTAAGAGAGTTCAAGGAGGGAGAGAATGATCCAAATCAAGGCTGTGATTGTGGTTATTGACAGTGGACACAGACAGGGCAAACAAGTAAGCAGCTCAGAGCTGAAGGAGAGAGAACCTGCAGGAGAGTCAGGAGGATGGAGTGAGAGAAGGCTGTGCCCCAAGGGAGGGATGCAAGAGAATCACATGAAGCAAACAGACTAAAGTGATCATAATAACAAATTATGAAGTGTTTTCACAAGCGTGACTAGGAGGAGAGACAGGACTACTGTATAGGAGAATTTCAACACTGAGAGTTACCAGGGGTGTCCATTCCTGTCTAACATTAAGACAGGAATAATAACGAACATACCTCCAGTGAGATAGGGTTGCTTTAGAATCACAGACAAACAACGAGGAGCCCATCTGAGAGTTAGTACTGGAGTAGGCAGTGAATAATCGTGGGCAATCTGACGATATGCAATTGAAAGTTTGGGTTTTTAAGAAAGATTGAGGGAAAAAGATAACAAGAATAAGAAGACACTTGCTCTGCAGGCCAATTAGAGATTAAACATAACCACCCAAGGTGAGTCCTGCAGGAGAACAAAGAACCGCTGAAGGAAATATTAAAGAGAAGCCGGGAGACTTCGTAGGTTTTGCTGATAACAGACCGTGGATTTCAGATGACACAGATCAACAGTCTCGAGAAGGGAGGAGAGAAGAAAGAAAGAGACCACGGAAAGTGCACCCCACGGTGAGTAGAGTTGGGGCGGTGGAGAACCATGAGAGGGGGCCGAGTCTCGCTGACTGAGTATGGATGATCACTCAGGAGTTACAGCGTCATGAGATTCGTCTTTGAGGAATGGAGTGAAGGCCCTGAGATTTGGGGGATGAGGAAGAGCAGTCATTGTGTGAGTGCCTCAGAAGACATGTAGCCTTGATTATAATATTCAGAGTCTTTCTTGGCCTCACTGTGAGAAAATAAAAAACAAAACTTCTTTGTAGGATGTCTTGAGTTTATTGAGAAATGTGAGAGCTTCTTGAGAGGCCTGCTTCAGCAAACAGGTCCTCTTCTTTTTAACTGTGTCCTTCTTCTTTCTTAATATAATCACTTGACTACATGTTTTTGTATAAACACTTCTTTTAAAGAATCAGAAATCTTTGAAATGTAGAAATCTTTGAAATAATTATTCTTTTTGTTCTGTTTTGTTTTGTTTTTTGGTACCGGGCATTGAACTCACGACCTTTCATTTGTCAGGTAGGTACTGTGCCTGGTGAGCTATATCCCCAGCCCCTGAAATAATTATTTAATAATAATAATATAATATTTCCTACATTCATGGGCACTCCTGTTTGTGAATAATTCGGTGTGTGAAAAGAAGAGTTTGCCACAGTTTTGCTTCCTTTCACGAACTCTATGGGGTAACAACTGCCACTGTGTTCATTTTTCCCGAATTCGTAAATGGAATTAACCTCCTGAACTGCGGCTCCTCTGCAATCTATAAATGTATCATTTCTCCTTAGAGATATATATTTAGATTGTTCAAATTTAATAAAGTATAGAGTCAATTTAGTTTATAATTTTATCAACTTCCAAAGTGATTACACAAGCAAATCACAACTTTTCCAGTAAATGACAGTCTAGAACATATTTCATGCAAGGTTAGGAAAAATCATAATCTGATGATTAGGTATTCTAGTGAAATACCTAGCTAGCCAACAGATAATTAATTTCTTTCAACTGGCTATTCTTTTGAATGTTTAATTATTTTCACGATGCTAGTATTTTTAAATTTTTAATTTTATTAGCACCTGTGTGTGGTACATGATGGTTATATTGGTCATGGGTAGTTGGTACGTACTCATAACCCACTGAATTCTTTTCTGAATTCTTTTACTTTCCTTTCCCCTCCCTCCTTCCATCTCTTGGTATTTTTCCCATTTGGAAAGCATTGCTTAAGTATTAACAAACTATTCTTAAAATCTTCTAATGCAGTGCTATATCATTTATTTGCATGATATACTTGAAGATCTTTTTAAAATGCATTCAAAATTCAAATATATGTGATGAATTAAGTATTTTAAAATGCATTAATCTGTTCTATTCCCAATAGCACTTTGGCCTAAACATCTTTTTTCCTTGATATTAATAGTATTGGGCAAGATTTATTGTGAGAAATAGCATCTACTACTAATTATTATTCTATTTTTAATGTTTCAATGTTTTGATGTTTTAGATGCACGCTTCTAAAATATCTTATTTGAGGTATAGTTTTATATCCATTTTGAAATCTCAGTATTCATTGGCTGTGATCATTGATATATTTGAAAACTTACGTACTGTAACTCTTTTCCAACATTTCACTTTTCTTTAGTCTTGCACATACTTTGAGTTTTGTTTTTAATATTTTCTCTACTGGTTTGAAGTTATTACGCTACTGTTTTAGTTTTAAATTTGTCTCTCACTGTATTATACTATATATTAAATACCTAAAACTAATAAGCATAACACTTAAAAAGCTACCTTTTTTAGCACATTTTAATTTTAATTACATCTGTCTAGGTTTAAGATTTTTCTCTGACAGATTTATTTTTTAGTTTTGTCCTCATTTGTTTTAGCCCTAGGTTTTTCCCCCTTATTCACCATATTATTGTGTTCTTCCTCCAACAATGTCTTTTTGGAAATACACATATAAGTTGTATTTGCTTAAGTTTATTATTTCAGATCATTTGTGGAGGAAGGTTATTTTTCTTCTTTTTGAAATGGATTTTTAAATTTCCTTTAATTCCAGGCTCTTGTTTTTTTTCTATTTTTTCATTTATAAATGTCTTTGCTTCTTGTTAGTTTCCTTTATTTTTATTTTTTTTTTATTTATTTATTTGCAAAACTGGGTATTGAATCCAAGACAGGCACTGAATTACATCCCTGACTCCTCTCTTTTTCTTTCCTTCTCTCTCTCTCTCTCTCTCTCTCTCTCATTTAGTTTTGTAAATTTTGTGACAAAATCTTGCCGAGTTCCTCAGGCTGTCCTGGAACTCATGGCCCTCTTGACTTATTCTTGTGAGTAGCAGAGTCACAGGCTATATTAGCATGGAATAAGCCTAGACCGAGTTCTTTGAAATGAAGTTTTCATCATTAGACATGATTACTTCCTTTCATCCTAGTGACTAAATGTACATCACAGCTAAGACACAGAAAAAAAGAGGAAATTCATCAAAAAACACTGCCTTTTACATCAATAGCAGTGAAAACATGAGCCTGCCTGGGGGCTATACAGATATCTTCACTGCATGAGTGCACTAACAGAGATAGGTGGACACACAGGACTAAATTCATACATATGCTAAGTCATCAAAGACGAATGTCTCACTCATAGAGAACCTATTGATGAAGGAGCGTGAACCCACTCACTCAACCTGATGGAAAGACTGACTAAGTTGTGGTGTAAAATGGAAAAAAAATGCTTCACACAACAGTATTTTATATACTCAAATAAAAGGATAGTTTACATGGATTCCAAAACAACCAGTTTTGAAAACAAAAATAGAGCACTCATCACCTTTCAGAAATAATGCCTTACAGATAAGGAAAACTTTTTGGGTCTATACATTTGGTGAGAATGCTAGAATGTTACAGGTTAGAACGTGACGGGAAGAATAAGGCAAGATGTATTTCTGAGTGCTATGAATCATGGCCTCTCTTAGAATTCAGTTTCTCAGTCTTCAGAATGAAAAATTTGGAAAGTTTTTGAAGCTTCCTTGTCATTTTGAAAATTCTATGTCTTCATATGTGTATATGCAAGCATGCAAGCAGGAGCTATAAGTATTTTTCTTTTTTGCCTTTGTTCAGTGCACATTAGTTGCACCGAATACTGGATTTCATTTGGCAAATTCTTCCTTGCACATGGCACACTCTGGTCAGCTCCACACCTGCACTCCTCCTCTTTTCTCTCCTTACTCTCGTCTACTTTCTTCCCCCTGCTTTAATTTTTCTCTCTTCCCTTTCTCTCTCTCTCTCTCTCTCTCTGTCTGTCTCTCTGTCTGTCTCTCTCCTCTCTCTTCTTCTATATACAAAAGAAAATATGCAACATTTGTTCTTCTGAGTTCTTCTTTCCCTTAAAATGATGATTTCCCGTTACACCTACTTTTCTGCAGATGTTGTCATTTCATTCTTCATGGCTGAGGAACCCATTGTTGTGTCTATATCTCATATTTTCTTTATCCATTCATCAACTGATGATCACCTAGGGTAATGGTATGACTTAGACACAATGCATATGGCTATGCCGGTATCTCTAAGCTATGTTGACCTCAGTTCTCTCAGGTGTGTGCTGAGGAGACAGTGTCACAACTGGACAAATGTCAGCCCTGCTTGGAGTTTTGTAGGTAACCACCAAACTCAATCCCATAGCAGCTGCTCTAATTTACTTTGCCACCAGCAGCATCAGAGTGGTCCTTTCTCCGATATTCTCACCAGCATTTATTGTATTTTCTGGACGGTAACCACTCTGACTAGGTGAGGTGGAATTACAATGTAAGTTTTATTTTCATTTTCACCATAGCTGAAAAAAAGTTCTAAGAATTTCTAAAATGTGTTTTACAATTTATTCCTTCCCACACCTAATTTTTTAAAGTGTGGGATACTTTATAATTTTGTGTGAAGCCCCAACTTCTTACTTTTGCGTCACAAATACGATATCTCACCAGGGTTTCAATAATTTAAAATACACATGATTTTCTAATTCTCCTTAGATAATTAAACCAATGCCTCATGGATGAGATAAAGAAATGTTCAGAAGAAATGACCTTGAAGTGACAGCATTCATTCTCTTAGGTCTAACAACCTATCTGGTGTTACGAGTTGCTTTCTTTGCACTGTTCTCTGTTATCTACATAATCACTGTTATGGGAAACCTGGGCATGATTATGTTAATCAAAATCAACTCTGGACTTCACACTTCCGTGTACTGATCCCTCTCAAGTTTGTCTGTTCTGGATCTGTGTTTCTCTGCAAATGTCACCCCCAAATGCTAGAAAATTTCAGTGAGAAAGACCATTCCTAAGCTGGTTGCCTGGCACAGCGCTATATGGTCATTGCCATGGTCCTCACAGAGCATTGTATGCTGGCCATCATGGCCTGTCACTGTTACATGACCATCTGCAGCTCACTGCCCTACAGAGGCAAGATATCCAAGACTGTCTGTGTGGGCCTGGTTGTTGTCCCTTATGTCTATGGATTCCTCCTCAGCGTGATGGACAACTCGTCAACCTAAAGCCTCTCCTTCTGTGGCACCAATGAAATTAACCACTTCTACTGCACTGATCCTCCTCTGATCAAGCTGACCTGGGCTGACACCTACAGCAAAGAGCTGTCCATGGGCATTGTAGTTGACTACAGCAACATCCAGTCCCTCCTGATGATATGCACGTCTTACATGTTCATCCTTATCACTGTCCTATGAAGTCGCTCTGCAGAGGGGAGAAACAAAGCTTTCTCCACATGTGGGTTCCACCTGACAGAAGTCACAATCTTCTAGGGAACCCTCTGCTGTATGCATTTGAGGTGACCCACAGAGAAGTCGGTTGGTACAGGGCAAGATGGTGGCTGTGTTTCACACCACACTGATCCTGCGTGCTGAACCCCATGAACCTCAAGAACAAGTATGTGAAGGATACACTCAGAAAAGCAATAGGGAGGCAAAAAGTGGAGAAATGCAAGTGCTAGGCCATCATGAAAAACATTTTAGAAATAGAAAAGTGCAACGTTATTCAGTGAGCCGTCATACTGTGGGCTGATTTTGCTCCACAACATTTCTGACTTTGCATGTTAGGTAGACGCCAACATTAAAATTTCTGAAAGTTGAAGTTAGCAATGGGAAAAACAGCCATAATTGAGACAGTTCATTCTCACTTCTACTGAGATGTTGTCATCTCAGTCAAAAAGGATTGATTTAACTATAACTTTTATTTTTCTGCTCTTTGCTTTGTCTTGCTTTCCTCTTAGATAAATCAATCGAGGAGTCCACAATCTCATGATTAAATACCAACATGGTTTGCTTTGGTTTCTAACCTCTTTAAGGCTTGTTTTATTTTAAGCTTGGCATGCATTCGTAAAGCTACTTCCTGCTCCTGAATGGGAACTAGGAAACCAGGTCACTTGTGAAAAGGTTCCTCAGATGTTTTAAATCTTTCCAACAACGAATGTGTTCAGATCTTACAGGTCAATATTTAATCATATCACCACACTTCCCTTGTGAGAAATGTTTACTCCAGGACACAGTAAAAGACCAGGGTTCTGTTTACAACTAGATAGCAATTTCGCAGCACTGGAGAACATTACTGTTTGGATATGAATTTTCATCCAAAATATTACATGCTGAAGGTTCAGTCAGCAGTGCACCTGTGGCCACAGTAGGGACTTCGGGAGGGAAACACCATCACGAGTCTGATCTCATCAGTGGAATAACTGGATGGATTCACAGCTTAATATGCTACTGGAAGATAGTGGGAGTGTTAGGAAATAAGCCCTAGATGGAGCATGCAGGCTCCTGGGGGAGGCCCTTGCTCTTCCTTCCCTCTCTCTCTTTCTTCCTGGCTACTATGAGGTGAGCAGGTTTGCTCTGCAGCCCACTTCCACCCTGCTGGATTTCCTCTGCCTGGTCTCCAAAGCAACCAACTTAATCAACTACAGGCTGACATCTGTGAGACCATAAACCAAAATAAATTTCCTCCTTTTATGTTACTTATCACAGCTATTTTGTCACAGTGACAGAATAGTGTACTGTTCTCTAGTACAGTGAACAAATGTCCACAGTAACATGGGAGAATAGATGGGTAACATAACTTTGATGGAGCGAGAAAGAGAAAGCAGATAATATAGCTTTAGTGGGCTAAAAAGTAGTTTCTATGTAAATGGCGCTGTGCTCCCCACACACATACGTGACTACTCCAGCACAGGTGAAAGTTAAGCTGTCATCACCTCTGTGTTGCCAATCACCGCAGTCAAGTTTGATTTTACTTTCAAGTGAAGAACTTTTCCTCAACTCCTCAAAATAAAATTCTTCCAATGGACATTTCTATTTCAAATATTTCTCTGCATTATTTACAACTTATTTACAATGATACCCAACACCTAATATTAATAACATGCATTATTTTAAATTGCTTAATAGAATTAAATAACTTTAATTCTGGATGCATTTTAGACATCATCTAATACAAAAGCTTGATGCAACAGAGAAAAGAGTTAAACCCAAAGAATGCACTGATACAGCTAGAATAAAATTGACCATTTTCATATCTGTGACAGAAAGTTGGCAATATTTACTTAATCAAGTGATGACCTATTCTTGTACAATCTGAAACTGTTTGAGTACATAAATGTCTGAGTTAAAATTGATCAGTAAGAAATTATTTCTTAAAGAAGTATATCTCACTGGGAATTTAGCTCAGTAGCATAAGCACCTGCCTGGCAGGTGCAGGGTTGTGAGTTTGATCCCTGGTACCAAAAAAAAAAGTATCTGTCATATCTTCTCATTTGACTGATGTGTTGCCAACTTATTTACAATGATACCCAACACCTAATATTAATAACATGCTTCATGGATGATAATAGCTTCTTTATACCTAATAAAATCTCCATGATTTTTGTGTGAATCCCTTATAGAGTATCCCTTTACCACATAAATAAACATTTTCCAGAGGCTCTCTATTACAACTAAGTTTTCTTTTCATAAAATACCTTGAGAAAATACTTTCTAAAGGACTCTGGTTGTTTTAAAACCAAGATTGTATGGAAAATTCCATCTTTACACAGATTGAGGGCTCACTGTATTTAATGTCTTATCTTTATTTTTCTTATGTGTCAGGAATTTTTTAAACCACAAATAATTTTTAATTGTCATTTCACTGGCACCATTTTGTGAATCGTGATGGCAACATGATCAGGTTGGCTCACTTTAGCAGAAGTTGCCACCACTATTTTTGTTGTCGTTGTTACCATTCTTGTCTTCCATCCATTTGCTTCACCATCATCGTACATGGGGCTCTGATATGAACTCAACCACATCACAACAACACTTGTGAGTTCTAAGGTGTTTTTGTTTCGCTTTGTTTATTTTGTTTTGTTCCCCACCAAACAATTTAGTTCTCTGTGGATACTGACTGGTGTCCCACAGTTCCATTCATTTCTAACTCTACCAACATCGACTCTGTCCCAGATGCTACAAGGTAAGAGCTCAGGACTTCCCTTCTCAAGATGCCAGTCTCAAATATGGGTCTCTGGTACTTCTTACCAAGGGGTATCAGCTAGATGTTCCATGACCCCTTTCTTGGGTTTAATCATTTACTAGAATAGCTCACAAAAGTCAAGAAGATGGTTAGTAAAAAGGTTAATTCCTAGACCACTAGTTCATTCCAGCCATTTGGGGGAGATGCACAGTTCACGGGCTCTGGAGAAACCTTACCACCTCCATCCATCACATCTGTGTGCACATCCACCAGGAGCTCCATGAGTCCTGTTCTTTTGAGCTTTTACTGCCTTTATTACATGAGAATGAGTGATTACATCACTGGACACTGATTATGAAGTTGTCACTAGCTCTTCTTCAGTGTTTCTCAGAGGTCAGAAAGTGGATGTGAAAATTGGAACCATCTAATCGCAAGACTACTTTCATTGGCCAACTGGTCTTCCATCCTTAGAAGCTTTCCAAAGAACCCTTCATTCATACAAACACAGGTGTGCTTAAAAAGAGTTTGCTACAAATGACAAAAATTATCCTATCACTTCTCTACTTTTATCACTTAGGAAATTAAGAGTTCTAGGAGCTCTGGCCAGGAACCGTAGATGAAGATCAAACACATAATTTTTCATTATATCACACTATCACAATTATACATACATTAGGCAAAGTATAAGAGACTCAAAAGAAAATAAGGTGAAAAATTAATGTACTAAAACATTTTGAAACCTATTCTAATTTGGAAAAAAGGGAGACACAAAAATTAAAGCTAGAAGAGTTTGCACCATGTATTTGCCTGAGAAACAGGAGGCTGTGTGTCTCACCCTTTTTCTTTTTTCTTTTCTTTCTTTCTTTTTTTTTTTTTTTTTGGCACCAAGGATTGAACTCACAAAATCACACCTGCCAGACAGGCACTTAAGCCACTGAGCCAAACTCCCAGCCCTGTCTCATCCTTTTTCACTGCATTAGATTTGGGAATTGAGGACAGTTCTAGCAGATATTCCTCTAAATCTGTAAAATTTAAGTATTAGAATAATCTGAATTCATTTTCCTAGTCAATCACTGTAAGATTTAGTTGAACTCTATGAAAGTTGCAAGTTTCTAAAATAAAAGCGATTACAGAATGTGTCTTGAGAGATGAGACATCAGTTTTCCAAGGACTTGTATGGTCCATTGTGGTACAAGAGCTTCAAACTGTTCCTTGTTCATTAAAGAGCCAGGAAAAGTGCATAAAACTGGAAAATAACTGGTAGAGTATGGGAAATGCAGAAGTAAGCACATGACAGGCTGTATAACCAGAACATTAGGTGTGGAAGAACAGAGACAATTTTTAACTATATGCCAAATGCATAATAAACATCTAAATAAATAAATGAAGGAATACCAATGTCTATAGATGATGATTGTCAGGTCAAACCTTGTGGCTTTTTGCTATTTTAGAGAACACCCACCTGCTAGAACTCAGATGCCACCTACTGGAAAGTAGGAAGAATGAATCAAATTGAGCTTCTTCCATCTGAAAATACAACTCAAATGCTAATTAAGATTAACTCAAGGAATAAAATAGTATGCCTTAGAAATGTTGTAAAGTGCAGTTTGAGCACAATCCAGTTGTAGACAAATGTCACTGTCCATAAAATTTTTACGTTATGTTTCTCAACAATTTAGCATTTCTAATTGGCTAGAAACTGTGAACATGAGAAAAATAGTTATTATTTCTCATGGAAACATGAGAAAGTAGGCGTATTATGTTTTATCAGTAAAAAATTATTAAGCAACTTAATTTTCATAGAATTTATAAACCAAGCAACCAACATAAACAACAAAACTAGCAAAGGGAACCAAAATCTTCTCCCTGAAATGTTAGAGATTATTGACAAAAAAAAAAAAAAAATGGAAATGAAGAGGGTGTGTCCTGCCTGTTCTGTCTGCCCAAATAGCAGGACAGAAATTTCACGCAAAGTTTTTTTTTTTTTCCAACTAAATCCTTCATCACCAGAAATAGCAGCTCATCAGCCCAGGAAGGCACCGGAAGATAAGAGACAGGGGTCTGTGGGTAGAGTTCCTCTGATAAGTTCACCATTTTATAATTTCCTCCTTTTCAGACTTCTGGTATTGCTCTTCTTTGTTCTGTCACTATGCTGAGAACTATGGCCCTGCCAGTCAAGTTTCTGCAGCACACAATGCCCAAGACAATTGAGTTATAAGTGAAAATACTGACTTTACCTCTCCATTTTAGAAGTTCCAGTTCATGATTGGTTGGGCCAGTTGCTTTCAGGACTGGGATGAGACAGCACATCTTGGTGGAGAGTTTGCTGTGGAACAAAGCCACTCAGAGGGTGGTGGAGAAGTGAGAGAGAGGAAGAGGATGTGGCCGAGCATACCTCTTCAAGGGCACCGCTCTGAGAGCTAGATCTCCACTTGGCTCTGCTTCACAGGGATACAGCACTCTCTGCAGTACCACTGGCTAAAGACCATGTCTTTTAACACCTGGGCTTGTAGCAGTCACTTAGCCAAACCACAGCAATGGCTCTTTGTTAGAGTCCTGGTTAAGCAAGGCCCCAAGCTTTTTTGAGAGAATTGCTTTCTTAATGCAGTTGCTTTTCTCCCTGATGATAAGAACATCATTTGTTACCAATCTTGCTTGTTTTATCCTGCTAATCACTTTTTAAATGAAAGTGTCCTAATTATGAATTTTCAGGCGTTGAAGAAATGCCATCATTTCTCCTCTTCATTGCCAAAACTAAGCTAGGAATTGAGTTGGGTTTAGTATTTAAATTTTTTCATACAAAAGAAGCCCACTGAGGGTGCATTGCTGACATGGGTACAGTATAGAAAATGCATCTTCTTTTATCTCTCATTTTTTAACTAATTGTTGCTTACTGGAAAAGGATAAGAAATTTCTCCATTAATTCAGTAGTATTTGCCTGCCATATAGTACAGGTTATTCAAAATCTATGTTGTAACTGATGCAATATTAATACTATTATCATATCACAAAGCAAAACTTTATACCTCCTCCAACAAATGCAGCATATTTACTAGGACTTGCGGTTTTGTAATCCTGGCTTTAAAAATTCAAATTCTGCTGAGAGTATCTTGCTCTTGAGATTCATTTTTCATTACCGATGATGTAATAGGTTGCATCGTAGTTACTTCCTTGGATTTCTGTTGATATTCTCTAGTGAGAATGTTCGCTAGTGGGAAACTCAGTCTTTATAAATCCTTATGAATTTTCCGTTGATGACAATAGTTGCAATGCTTCCAGGAGCATTTTTTCTTCATGGGCAGGTATGTACACAGACAAGAAAAATGTGTTTTTCGTTGTTGTTGTTGTTGTTTGTTTTGTTTTTTTTTTTTGGTAATACCACTGCAAAGTGTCAGGTCTCCAGGCTTGTAATTCTGTGCAGGAAGAGAATTTTTCATGGGGGGTTTTCAGGAAATGAGAAAAAGGAAATTATAACATGTATTTTTTTCATTAAAAGAACTCACATATTAATATAGATGTATATATGTGTATACCATACAGTGTTCATAGTATCACTTGAAACCCACATATGCAATCATATCTGTGTGCATGCACATATAGAATTTATATAGACAACTTATATGATGACTTCTTTATTACCTAAAAGAGAAACACTATTTTTGTCCATCATGGAGGTATGAAGATGATAAGTTAGATATCAAATGACAAATGTCTTTAAGATATTCCAAAGCATAGCTGTACAATCTGATGTAAAATATTAAGCCATAACTTCCTTTTTCCTTATAAATAAATGGCACCCTCATATAAAATATTGATGAAACAAGGCCAGGTAATGTTACAGACTAGAAGTCGAGCCTTATCTTAGAGTTTTCTAATCTATTTGCATTCTGCAAAAACACATTTTTCAAATTATAAGACAACTTAGGAGTCACAATGAAATTTTATTCCTTTCTTGATTTTTACATTATGTTCATAGTTATTCAAAGATGAGTACAATCATAATGTGTGCTATTATATGTTTTTTTTCTAGTACTGGAGATCAAATTCAGAGGTGATCCACCACTGAACTCTATTTCCAGACCCTTTTAAAAATTTTTTATGTTTTTATTTTGAAGCAGGGACTTGTTAAAATGCTCCTTTTGGACTCGAATTCATGATTCTCATGCCTCTGGCTCCTCAATGCACTTTTCAACTTAAAAGTTGAGAATATTACACACAGAAATGTATGATTCTTTTAGCCAGAAGTGAATTCTATAAGTAAATATTAAAATGAATGCTCCTGTCATAACTTCCTCATGGGTCCTTTCTGGTGACCCTAAAATAAACTGAAAGATACAGAAAAAAAAGTATTAACTGGTTTTTTCTCAAGGCATAGAGGAAAATGGCAAATCATTGTTTGAATTCTTCTAGTAAACCTCCATCTAATAGTTTATATCAGTGGAGTCTATTCAGTTCAATCTATCTCCTAATTTTTAGAAATAAGAAAATTAAGTCCTCCCCAAAATTTTATTTAAAAAGTTAAGACTAGAATACACAGTTGGGGAGTTTCCTTAGTGTGTCCTTTGTGCAATTCTCCATGTAAAAGTATTCTAGTTAATCCTAGTGATGACTCCATGAGGCATGTTCTGTTATTATCTCCATTTACTGTGAAGAAACTACAGCAAGTGTGTAAATAGACTAAAGTCACAAATCTCATGAAGGGTAAACTTTGGAATCAAACTCAGGGTGCTAACCATTTTATTACTAACAACATACTTTGTTAATACATAGTGCATAAGGCAACAATCAAGGTATCCAAGTTGCTCATCTTGATTCCATTGTTGTTTTACTATATAGCCAGTGGATAATGATACTTCGGTGGCAAATGCAGGATAGTTTGTGATGAATGATCAATTTTCTGGCTTATAAGTCAATAGAACATTACGAGAAAATTAATGCTTGTAAATTAGTCCAAATATTTATGCCATTAAATGTGGTAGCCAGAGTCCAGAATCCAGATTGCCTCATCTTAGTAGAATGCGGTCAAAAATCAAACATATTACTCTGCAACCCATCAACAAATTTTGTTAACTTTACATTTTGAAATTTTCATTAATTTATTCACTTACACAAACACACAGTAAAGACTGAATATTTTATTACACTTTGGTAACTCACACCTCTAGGAAAGAGAAGTGGGAGGTTGTCATAGAATTTGTTACTTCTTTAAGGTCTGAGAATTTCTTTGCATGCAAGGATTTGATACTTTTTAAAGTTGACTTTAAAAAGTAAGTGTTGTTTTTCCTGATGTGAGTAACGTGTTTATGTTAAACCATTTATTCCATTTTAGCTCAGTTACAAAATGTACATCTACAATTTGTCAGATGAGGACATTCAACTTTCTGATTAAGGAACATCATTTCTTAGCTGTGACTTTAAATGGATTTCTAACATATGGTAGACCATCTGTGTTTCACAAATCAAATAAATAAATAATATACACGCACATACCCAAAATTGGGACCAGTGACAAATGGTGTTTTTCTTTCAAGAAAACAAAATAATTTCCTTTTGAAATATCTATTTCTAGACAACAAATGATACACAGTAATTTATGGTGCAATATGGCTTTTCCTGTAAAATATAATATATGTATACATGCATTAGACAAATCAATGTAAAATAAGCAAAGACATTTAAAAAATAATGATGAGATGTAAAAATATCAGTGCCAATTGAAAGAAAATGGGTTAAGAAAGATAAGCTTAATGCAAAGTAACTATTTTTTTCTGCGTATTTATTGATTTCTGTTTGTTTTATTAGATAAAATGCATCTTTCTCTGGATTGGACTTAAGAAAATGCTTAATTTTACTGATGTTACAGAATTTGTTCTTTTAGGGTTAACTAGTCGCCCTGACCTGCAACTCCTTTTCTTTGTGGTTTTCTTGCTGGTCTACCTTATCACCTTGCTTGGGAATATTGGTATGATCATATTAATTTGGATTAGTCCTCAGCTCAACAGTCCTATGTACTTTTTCCTTGGTCACCTCTCTTTTGCAGATGTGTGGTTCTCTTCTAATGTGACCCCTAAAATGTTGGAAAATTTGGTTTCTGAGGTCAAAACCATCTCCTATGCTGGTTGTATAGTGCAATGCTTCTTCTTCATTGCCTTTGTCCACATCGAAGTCTTCATCCTGGCTGTGATGGCCTTTGATCACTACATGGCGATTGGCAACCCTCTGTTCTATGGAAGCAGAATGTCAAGAACTGTCTGTATTCGGCTGATTGCTTTCCCTTACGTATATGGCTTCTTCATCAGTTTGATCTCATCACTGTGGACCCATGGTTTGTACTTCTGTGGAAACATTGAGATCAACTACTTCTATTGTGCGGATCCAGCTCTCATCAAAATGGCCTGCGCTGAGACCGCCATTAAAGAGTACACCATGCGCACGTTAGCAGGCCTCAACTTCTCCTACTCCTTATTGGTCATCATCGTCTCCTGTGTATTCATCCTCATTGCCATCCTAAGAATGCACTCTGCGGAAGGAAGGAAGAAGTCCTTTTCCACGTGTGGGTCTCACTTGACCGCAGTCACCATGTTCTATGGGATGCTCTTCTTCATGTACCTCAGGAGTCCGACAGAGGAGTCTGTGGAGCAGGGCAAGATGGTGGCTGTGTTTTACACCTCAGTGATTCCTATGCTGAACCCCATGATCTACAGTCTGAGGAACAAGGACGTAAAGGAAGCCATGAACAAAGCTGTCAGCGGAATAGTTTTAACTAAATAAAAACTTAAAAGGCCTGATGAATCTAAGAGGTGGAAGACATTGTTTCAGATAATTTTGGGGAAATGAGCTATTTGTATTTTCAGTGAGTAGACAAAAACCATATGTAATTGAACAGGGAATAATGATGCAGAAAGAAAGTGGTTGTAAAAAGGATTCAGGATCATAAAATCTGTGATGGGAAAACCCATTGATGCCATTTAAAGATTCTCTCCTCCTAATATGGTCAAATTCAGTAGATTGATTTGTAATTTGGGAAGTCTTTTTGTGACTCTTTGACATTTCACAAGATTCCCATTGTTTAAATCCGGCTTTTAAAAGAGCTTTCATGTTCTCTATGGTTTCCTTTTGCACCTAGCAGATGATTTGTTATTTGGTCATACAGTACTTGTTACTTTACAGAGGAGTCCTTGTTACTTTACAATGTTTAGATTGAAAGCTTCACCATGAATTGCAGTGGTGTCTCAGTGTGTAACTCAATTCTGGGAATGTGGTGCTCCTTAGTCCATATAGCGTTCTCAAAGGGAAGCAAAAGTTTCCTTGACCCTTCTGTTGTGGAAATGAATTGTTTGGAAAAAGAAGCATACATGAAGCAAGGTATTACTCTATGGTTATTTTTAAAGACAATGTTGCTGTCAGTTTTGCTTACCATGTAGTATAAACTTTTTTGTTTGTTTGTTTTTTGGTTCCAGGGATTGAACTCACAAACTCGTGCCTGCCAGGCAGGTGCTTATACTACTGAGATAAGACCCTGGCCCTATTTTTTGAGACAGTCTCACTATGCAGTTCAGGTTGGCCTTGAACTCACTTTGTAGCACAGGTTGGTCTTGAACTCACAATGATCCTCCTGCCTCAGCCTCCCAAGTGCTGGGATTAAAGGTGTGTGCCACCACGTCCAACTCATGCACTATAAATTATAAGCAGCATTAACTAACTGTACACTATGCACTTTCACTTTCAAGTGCATACTAATTTACTACACAAACTGATTCATGAAAAACTTATTTAAAATTCTATACTATCTACTTAAGATGATCTTCCTGTCTTACATCTTAAAATGAGTATCAGAAAGTGATAAGATCACTTTCTGTTGTTTTGGAATTTTAACTGGGCATCAGAAGGCAGATATGAGGAACTCAAACTATTTTGAAGAAATGTGGAAATATATTTCTTTATTCTTTTGTAGTATTCTGTTTTTCAAAGTTTGGTGGAAAGAGAAACAAACTATAACATTCGAAGTTTCTAGTACATTCATTTGTACTATACCTCTTACCTTGGTTACTTTTCTCTCATTGCTGGAACAAAGTACTCAACAACCAAAATGAATGAAGGAAAGGTTTATTTAGCTTACAGCTTTTGGAGGTTTCAGTCCATAATCAGCTGACTCCAAGGCAGGTTCAACATGGCAAGGGGCAACACTTCCAGATGGCAGAAGACAGCACAGCAACAAGAGCAGCGAGTAGGGAAAGCTAGCCTCCTTTCCTCCCTTATATTGTATGCAGGCCACTTCCTGCCATTCAGGGCAGATGTAGCACTAACAAATTCTCTGCGCCCTCCTCTTCACAGGATGAGGATATTTACAAAGTTAGTATCCCAGCTCCCTGCTGATTGGCTTAGTCAAACTTCTAAACTTCTCTAGTTGACACAATGTACCAACAATAACACCTGTCTTTAAAATTAGTAAATGAAATTTTGCACACAGTGATTGCCATATCCTTTGATATTTTGCTATACTCCTAAAGTTTTGGTTTGGAAAAGAGAAAATCTTTTGTTGCACAGAGAATGGACTTCGATAATAAATACACATGTCTATAACGTTTCTGGTTATGGTACAAGACTGTTCATTTTTTATTTACCAAAACATTTAGAAGGACATTGAAAACATTAAAGTGGCATTTCCCAAATAAATCAAAATTAAGCTCTTACAAATATCCATAGTTATGTATACATATGTACATACATATATGCACATTTGCATTTGTACGTAAGTATACATGTTGCGTAGCTGCATAACTTTTTAATGTGAGCCAACTTGAACAGCATTCTATGTGAATTCCTCTTTGAGAATTCTTGGCATCAATCAAGTTGTCTCACCAGAATAATACTACTTACAGTGTGATAAATTGTGTTTATCACATTAGTATAACATATCACATGGTATCTCAATGTACTATTTTATTCTCCTTTCTACTACATCTAAATTTATAACTCCAGACTGTCTAATTCACCAAGAGATCTTCTTCCTCTATTTTGCAATATCCTGAACATAGATTGTATCGCTTTGTCATTTTGAGATGAAGAATATTTTCTCATTGTTGTAATTTAAACATTCCAAGGAATTAATGAAGTTGAATGTAACAACATATTCTTTGGGCATTTTAATTATTTGAATTATGTTTATTTGTGTTTTTTTTCAGGTGTATAATCTATATTTTTGAAATAATCATTTAATATCTAAAATGCTAGCTTACTTAACTTTAATATTTATGAGAGAAAAGATCATTTCTGACTTGATCATGATTATAATACCAGTATGATAAACACTCCACATCATATGAGATTAATTTGACAATAACAGCAGTCAACTATTCGTTTACAATATAAGCAATATTTTCTGCTTAAAGTTTTTGCTTGTTTTCTTATGGTGTTTCAAGGATATTGATACTATCAATAATTATATAGTTGGATTTGCTAAACTTTGTCTTTCCTCATTAGTGTTATAATAAAAAAATTCCTCTTGCAAGTAAATTATATGGAGTCTTCTCTGTTTGCACAAATATCAATTTCGCTTCCTGTTTTCATGATTAATAAGACCAAACGAAAATGTATTTCTCAGTTTTGCTTGCTATTTCTTTGTCCACCCGGCTCACTTTTCCCTAAGGGTGTGTGAGTAGAGGGTTGTGTACTATTTGTAAGCCAGGACATATCTGTCTCCCAGATATCTTGCTGTATTTTATCGCTTTTTTTGTGTCTGTCCATCAGATGCTGACATGGCTCTCATAGGCCTGAGGGGTTGGTGGGGAGTCTTAGGTCGCAATATCTGTTCTTAGTCACACTGTCAGACACCTGCAAAGGTGCCCATTTCACTGTTACATGAGCAAGAAATAAACATCTAGTAGCCTAAAGCATCAATTCAATGCCTAATCACATTTTCGGAAATTGTTGTAGACACAAGTATTGTTTTAATTCTCATGAACAGATTGGTTAATCACTCACATGAAAGTTTATATACTGTCTGAGCCAATAATCCTGGGTTGGTTTTCACAAAACTTCATCAAATCATCTTATTAATAATGTATCTATCCACTAGTTTTAAAATGACAGTCATAGAATATGTAAAATGCTTTTCTTTATGGGACTTTTGGCCTATTTCTCAGCATTTTAACCTGTTGTTTTCTTGCTCATTCATTCTCTGACCTAACACATGGTTGAGTGCCTATTGGAAAACAGTTGTTATTTTAGTTGTTAGCAATGAACAAAATGGGAAAAAAAATTTGTTTTCACAAGGCTTATATTGCAGTAGTGTGAGACATACACAAAGAAGTAGGTGAACACTTAAATTGCATTGTAAGTGACACTTTTTATATTGGCAATATTTGGAGAACA